>WBNM01030881.1:4146-15333 GCA_013399055.1 Ramphastos sulfuratus | reverse complement strand
CAGGCTGCAGAGCCCCAACTCTCTCAGCCTGTCCTCACAGCAGAGCTGCTGCAGCCCTCTCAGCATCTTGGTGGCCTCCTCTGGACTGGCTCCAACACCTCCATGTCCTTCTTGTGTTGGGGGCTGGTTTTGTGTTTCCTTTTCAAAGCCTAAATCAGTGTAATCACACCTTCAAGGACACAAAGCAGGAAAAGCTTTCAGTGTGCTTCAGTAAAGGAGACATGAAAAATGTATTTGTATGAAAGTGAAAAAAATAGAACAAACGTAGTTTCTCTCATTGTAAGTTAAACTTCAGTTTGGGATTGATTGGAATTTGGTCATCTGTATTCCTTTCTAAACCAGCTCAGAAGTTCTGTGACAATCTGAAAGGACAATGACAAGATTTGTAGAGAAGACAATTTGAGAGCTGGAAACTGAGAAAGAAGGTATCTCAATGGAAGTCAGAGCCAGGATATGAGAGAAATCTTTTAGTATTCCTGCAGGTGCAAGCACTATTTCTTTAGGCTCTGTTTAGGCTAATACCTGCCAGCTTTTCAGCTTTAAATCCTGTAAAGGAAGATGTAAGTTTTGCTGGGATTTAATTCTGAAAGTATTTACCAAGGTACTGGATTGCATAGCAAATTTGGTACCTTGAGATTGTCTTTCAAGCATGAGCCTAAATCCAAGCCTGAGCCTTTTCTCTGAATTAGAATTTAGACCTTGAGCTCAGTGTTTTTACCAGCATCACTCCAAATGGGTTTTCTACTCCAGCAGAGAGAGGCCAGGATGGAGCCCCAAAGTCGGCTTAAATTTCTCTTTGTGTCTTGCTTGTTTTATGCTGAAATCACTCACACAAAGCTGGCTGAATTTAGAGAAACTAACGTGGAAATGATCAAAATGTAGGAGATTTTCTTTGTCCTTAGAGCACAGCAACCAAGCAGCTCTCAAAGCCTGGCAGATATGGATACACAGCAGGAAAGATGCTCATGTTTTGCCTTGCTTGCTGCCCAGTGCTCTATTTAGCACAGCTGTGGAAGCATTAAATGGTACCTGAGATGAACCTGACATTTCCAGTCCTGCAGAACTCAAGAGAGAGGAAGAAAATGCAATTCAAATGATGTTTTATGAATAATTTAACAGATATATATATATAAAAAAAACCACAATAAAAGAAACAATAAAGGGGAAAAAAAGTCCTGTGGATTGGTGGAGTTGGCATTCACCTTTTTGCAAGTCAACTTTATTTTACAAGTCAATTTATTTGCCACTCATTGCACCTCATGCTGGATGTGAGGGAAGTGAATTAGAAAGACAGAGGAGAAACAGTTGGATTCAAAGAGATTCTTGACCATTACTTGAATGCTTTTGCAGGAAAGTCTTAGCAGTCTTGATACAAATGGCAGGAAGAAAGGAATGTGCACAAAGAAATCAGTGGAAGGAATTTTAATATTAGAATTTTTATTTGTTTTAAAAAACTAAAACAGCAGAAGGAATTATCAGGGGGGGAAAAAATGGAAAAAGAAGCACATTTGGGATTAACTGAGGCTGGTGGTTAGATCAGTGTATCTTAACCAGACATAAATTGCCACATAAGCCTTATAGAACAAGCAAAAATTCCCTAAACTCCCACTTGTTGTACTTTCATAGTTTCATGTTATGATTTATAAGCTGATTTTTTGTTTTCCAGGTGCAATGCATTCAGCTAATTCCAGTCATCAATTTCAAACAGCTGGCATCTGACCTAAATCCTGGGCAGAAAAAAAAAAGACCAACAAACCCACACAGAATCTCTTTACATAAGATGAAATTCAGACAAATAATCCCTAAACCATCTGTAAAATCAGAGAATTATACAATTCTTGGGGACCTCCTAATACCCAGTCTAAATTTATCCTCTTCCATCTTCAATCCATTCCCTCTCATCTTATCACTACAAGCCTTTGTAAAAAGTCCCTCCCCAGCTTTCTTGTAGCCCCTTTCAGGTGCTGGAAGGCTTCTGAACAGCCACAACTCTTGCAGCCTGTCCTCACAGGGCTCTGATCATCTTTGTGCCCTGTAAGAGGATGATCAGAGGGCTGGAGAACCACTCCTATGAGGAGAGAATTAGGGAGTTCAGTCTGGAGAGGAGAAGGCTCCCAGGAGACCTTATTGTGACCTTTCAGTATCTCAAGGGGACTACAAGAAAGCTGGGGAGGGACTTTTTAGGCTGTCAGGTAGGGATAGGACTGGGGGAAATGGAACAAAGCTGCAAATGGGGACATTCAGACTGGATGTTAGGAAGAAGTTCTTCCCCATGAGGGTGGTGAGAGCTTTGCAGGGGTTGCCCAAGGAGGTGGTGGAAGCCTCATCCCTGGAGGTGTTTAAGGTCAGGCTGGATGGGACTCTGGACAGCCTGATCTAGTGTGAGGTGTCCCTGGGCATGGCAGGGGGGTTGGAACTGGATGCTCCTTGTGGTCCCTTCCAACCCTGATTCTATGATTCTGTGATTCTGTGATTCTATATTTCTATGATTCTATGAGAAGGCTCTGGGGATGCCTTTTAGTATCTTTCCAGTACCTGAAAGGGGTCTACAAGGCAGCTAGCAAGGGGTATTGCAAGGGCTTGTAGTGATAAGATGAAAGGGAATGCATTGAAGCTTGAGGAGGAGAGATTTAGACTGGAGATTGGGAAGAAATTGTTTCCAGTGAGGGTGGTGAGACACTGGAACAGGTTTCCCAGGGAGGTTGTGCATATCCCCTCCATGGAGGCGTTCAAGGCCAGGTTGGACAAGGCATCCAACAATGTGGTCTAGTGGAAAGTGTCCCTGCCCATGGCAGGGGAGTTGGAACAAGCTGATCTTTAAGGTCACACAGAATCACACAGCAACATGCAGGCTGGCAAAGCCCCTCAGGATCACCAAGTCCAAACTAGAGCCCTACTCAACAAGATTCACCTTAAACCATCTCCCCAAGCACCACATCCAAACCACCCTTAAACACATGCAGAGTCAGTGACTGCACCACCTCCCTGGGCAGCTCATTCCAGTGCCTGGGGTCCTTTCCAACCCAGACCATTCTATGTTTCTATGATTTTGGAGACCACCTACAGCAGCTGTCTGATAAGAACCATTATTGCTTCTTGATGCATCCCAGCAGTGCTTCCACATCTGGTGCAGGCTGAAGGAGAGTCAGACTGAGAAGATAAATACATATAGTTTATTATTTTTTAATTGGGCCTTGCTATTAATCACACCACTCTCTAAATCTCAGCTGCATCAGGAAGCAGTCAGAATGATCAAAGATTGCTCTCTGCTGCTAAGGGAAATTACTCATTCTCAGCACCAGCAGATACCAGAGGCTGCATTCAGTCTGGGTTTTCAGATAGCCTTAGGAGGGTCAGAGGAAAGAAAATCCTGCAATCACTCCTATCCCCCCCCACTGTTTTTTTTTTTGTTTCCAAACAACACTGATCAGACTGGGGAGAAACATTATCACCAGAGGTGCGACTATGTTCATTAGGAGGCTGGAACTGATTTGTCACCACTCAAGGTCTGTTTCACTGGCTAGCACACAGGCTGGGAAAAAAATACAAGGCAGTTTGATTCTCACACCATTTACAAGTCCCTAATCCCTTAATGGCACGCTGGAGCCCCAGGGACTGGTGTGGGGAAGGCTCTGATACAAGTTCTCTCATGCCCTTGTCACGAAAATTAATTGGGTCTTTTCTGCCGGATTAGAGGATGAATCCTCTCCATGGAAACCAGGAATATTTACTTGGAAAGGAGAATGATTTCACTGAGCAATTTGCTGGTAACAATTTAGCTAATTTCAGCATCTATCAATAGTAATATTAAAGGACATAAGCTGGGTTCCTATTATTTATGCTGCCGCAATATTCTTCCCTGCCTTTCAGGGGCTCTCAGACATCAGGACAGAGGAAGGGTTTGTTTCAACTTCAGAAGGCTGGTATATATATGTTTTTTTTTTTACCTTCATCTCCACCCCTCTCCTCCCTTTTTCAGATGGAGCAGGAGGAGATCACATTTTTCATGTGGCCACTGCTAACTATCACTCACAAGCTGCTTATACCTTGCAGCTATAAGCGGACACCTATTGGCTTGGTTTCGTGAGAGACTCAAGCTAACAGCCTGTCTGTCTTTGGAAGTAAGAATTGGAGTTCAAGGCAGAATACTCCAGCACCTGATAAGCATTCAGTCCTGCTTTAAAAACTGCCAACATGTTTGTGGAACAGAGCCAAGACCTGAAAAACAAAATGTTTTGCATTACCGAGCATGAAGCTTTCACAGGAATCACTGAGGCTGGAAAAGACCTCTGAGATCATCAAGTCCAGCCTATGACCTAACATCAACACATCAATTAAACCATGCCACCAAGGGCCACATCCAAGCTTTTCTTACAGACCTCCAGGGATAGTGACTCCATCACCTCCCTGGGCAGGCTGAGAGCTGGCTGAAGGCAAACCTCATGAGGTTCAATAAGGACAAGTGCAGGGTCCTGCATCTCGGGGAGGAATAACAGCAGGCAGCAGGACACGTTAGGAGATACCCTGCTGGAGGGCAGCTCTATGGAGAAAGAGCTTGGAGTGCTGGTGGGCAGTAAGTTCTGCATGGCACAGCAATGTGCCCTTGTGGGCAAGAGAGACAATGGCAGCCTGGGGGGCAACGGGAAAAGCATGGGCAGCAGGGCTAGGCAGGTTCTTCTCTCTCTTTACTCTGCTCTGCTGAGACCACAGCTGCAATACTGTGTCCAATGTTGGGCTCCCCAGATCAAGAGAGACAAGGACCTGCTGGAGAGAGTCCAGTGGAGAGCCGTGAGGGTGAGTGGGGGACTTGAGCATCTCCCCTGTGCAGAGAGCCTGAGAGCCCTGGGGCTGTTTAGTGTGGAGCAGAGAAGGCTGAGAGGGGATCTGAGCAATGTCTGTCACTAGCTGAGGGCTGGGGGGCAAGTGGAGGGGGCCAAGCTCTGTTGGGTGCTGCACAGCAATGAGCCAAGGAGCAATGGATGCAAAGTGGAGCAGAGAAGGTTTCAGCTCAACAGGAGGAGAAACTTTAGAGTGAGGGTGCCAGAGCCCTGGAGCAGGCTGCCCAGAGAAGTTGTGGAGTCTCCTTCTCTGGAGACTTTCCAAGCCCTCCTGGATGCCTTCCTGAGTGAACTACCCTGAGTGATGCTGCCTTGGCAGGGAGATTGTACTGGCTGATCTCTGGAGGTCCCTTCCAACCTCTAACTTTTTGTAGTTCTGTGATTCTTTCCAGGTTCCTTGAGACATTTTTTGTTGCAGCAGGAAGGAAGTTTAATAAATTTTGAGGATGACAAAGGCAGTGCTCCACAGCACAGAGTTTGTTCTGTTCTCTGCTTGGCACCACTTCTGAAAAAAAAAAAAAAAAAGGCATGAAAAAACCCTGAATAACAAACAGCAAAATGTCTCAAACATTCCTTTCTCATGTCCCTAGTGACAATTTTTTTAAGTCTTATCTCAGAAGCAGCCGAAAGGAGATAAATGACATCTGAGAAATTCCTCTGTTCTACAACGTTCAGGTTTAACTAAGAGCAGAATATAACAAGAGCAGAAGCCCAGCTGGTTCCAGGGGATTGAAGGTCTGCTCCTCTGCATGGCTGTAATCACATACTAGAAAGAAGGAAATACAGCAGCTGCTGTTGTATCTGGAGCTTAACAGTGTCTGCCTCCACTGGTCTTATTTTTGAGGCTAAAAGTATGTTCATGCTAACAGACAATTACAGCCTTTTAAAACTTCAGAAGTGTATTGTCCACAACAGCAGATCAGCTTTAAAGTCCTGTGAAAGGCACATTATTAGAGAGTC
The DNA here is from genome assembly GCA_013399055.1 of Ramphastos sulfuratus. Classification (NCBI taxonomy): domain Eukaryota; kingdom Metazoa; phylum Chordata; class Aves; order Piciformes; family Ramphastidae; genus Ramphastos; species Ramphastos sulfuratus. Next base: position 9,535 of record WBNM01030881.1, on the reverse strand, counting down.
ACAGAATCACTGTGTTGGAAATGATCTTCAGGGTCATGGAATCATAAAATAGTCTGGGTTAGATGGGACCTCCAAAGGTCATGCAGTCCAACCCCCCCTGCACTCAGCAGGGTCATCCTCCACTAGATCAGGGACAGGGTTGCCCATAGCCTTCTCCAGTCTCAGCTCAAATATCTCCAGATTAGAATCATAGAATCATAGAATCATAGAATCATAGAATCATGGAATCATGGAATCATAGAAGCAGTCAGAGTTGGAAGGGACCACAAGGAGCAGCCAGTTCCAACCCCGCTGCCATGCCCAGGGACACCCTACCCTAGATCAGGCTGGCCAGAGCCTCATCCAGCCTGGCCTTAAACACTTTCAGGGAGGGAGTCTCAACCACCTCCCTGGGCAACCCATTCCAGGCTCTCACCACTCTCATGCTGAAGAACTTTCTCCTCACACCCAGTCTGAATCTCCTAACCTCCAGCTTTGCTCCGTTTCCCCCGGTCCCGTCACTCCCTGATAGCCTAAAAAGTCCCTCCCCAGCTTTTTTGTAGCCCACTTCAGATACTGGAAGGTCACAAGAAGGTCATCTGGGAGCCTCCTCTTCTCCAGACTGAACACTGTTCCAGTGTTCCATCACTCTCATGGTGCAGAACTTGTTCCTAACATCCAGTCTAAACCTGCTCTGCTCTAGTTTGCAGCCACTGCCCTCATCCTGTCCCTGCAGCCCTTTGCAAACAGTCTCTCTCCAGCCTTCTTGTAGCCTCTTTCAGGTACTGGCAGGCTGCTATGAGGTCTCCTTGGAGTCTTCTTTTCTTCGCACTGAACACCCCCAACTCCCTCAGCCTGTTCTTGTGGCAGAGCTGCTCCAACCCCTCCTCTGGACCTGCTCTATCAGACCCATGTCCTTCCTTAATGAGGGCTCCAGAGCTGGAGGTCTCCCCAAGTCATCTTATCCATAATGAATTTTCAAAGACGGAATTTTGAAATAAAAGAGGTTTTAAAATACCTTTCAGCAGCCTCTGACATTCTGCTGTTTTGCAGAGGCTCAGCAGCAGATAATGCTTCAGTCACTCTGTCCATATAGGATTTTGTTTTGTTAATAGAAATTTGTAACCTGCAGTTTGCCCACACCAGAGACCTCATCTCGTTCAGGTTTCTCCAGTGAACCTTTCAAGAGTCTGTCTGAAGTACATCTCTGTGGCTTCAAAGTCAGTGCCCTGGAGCTAATGTGCTGCTCTGCTTTATTCACATGAGATGCCAAGTCAGCACAGGCTGAAAAGTCTGCCTAAAAAGTGGCTGTGCTGTTCAAAATACATTAGGAGCTTAATGTCTGCTTGAGTGGCTCCTTTAGTTCTTTTAGAGGCAGTCTCAAGACTGAACCTGCAACTCAGTCTCCTACTTCTGCAGCTCTCCATACCCACAAATGTGATCTCAGCAGCAGTGAGGGCATGCCCTGAAATGCTAAAGGACTCTTGTGATTTCAGAATGCCCTCAACTAGCTTTGAGTCACTTTCTGGCTTCAAAATAGAATCATAGAATCACAGAATCATCGAATGGTTTATTTTGGAAGGGACCTCAAAGCTCAGCCAGTTCCAACCTCCTGCCATAGGCAGGGACACCTCCCACTAGAACAGGTCCTTCAAGGCCTAATCCAACCTGGCCTTGAACACCTCCAGGGAGGTTGTGGAGCACAGAAGCACAGAATGTGATCAAACAGCCCCAGGGCTCTCAGGCTCTCTTTGTAGGGGAGATGCTCAAGTCCCCCACTCATCCTTGTGGCTCTCTGCTGGACTCTTTCCAGCAGATCCCTGTCTCTCTTGAACTGTTCCAAAAGTACCAGGGTAGAGTAACCCTCATAAACCTGACAGTGTCAGAGATCCTTCTCTAAACTCCTGCTGATCAGTGATGCTCCAGCTACAACTGTATAACTAAACCCACATAATAAGAATGAAATAAATCCTGCACTGGATAGTGTTTCTAATTCCCTTTCACCTTTTCAGCACTTGGAAAATTCCAGTTTGCTCGCATCCTTTTTCATTGTTCTTTTGTTCTCCCATTTTTCCCGATGGAAAAACAGCTGCTTCCCAATTCATGCAGCCAATACTCAGAGCAGGTAATAAGGAGGTTGGTTGCCTTTTTTTTTTTTTCTTTTAAATCTTCCCCTCCAGAGTAGGTTTTCAATGTAATTAGGTTCCTCTATGCCTGGCACAATTGTCCTCCGCCCGATTTGCACTTGAAGAGAATCAAATCCACATCCTACAAACATCCCACTGATTACATCTCAAAAAGCCCCAAGCTACTTAACTGCAGTTTCTGGAAGCTATTATAGCAGGATATATTCTCCTTCAGTTTTTCAGCACAAATGTTATCACCTCTTCCAATCCTCTTTCTCTTGTCTGGTACTTTTACACTTCTTCTCTCTTTTCAAACTTCTGAAAATGTGAGAGGGAAATTTTCTGATTTCAATTTGATAGTTTAGTCCTATCAGGAGCTTTTTATATTTTAAGGTTGTTTTACATTTTTTTTTTCTTTTTCTGGATCAATATTGCATTTTTGTATTAAACACTGCAAAACTAAAGCCAAGCATCATGTGGTCTCCTCTGTCTTGCCTCTCTCAAAGGCATAAAAGAAAAGCAGCAGGATGCTGCAAAAATATTGATAGAGAATCATAGAATGGTTTAGGTCATTTCCAACCTAAAAATATTGATANTGGGAGGTGTCCCTGCCTATGGCAGGGGATTGGAACTGGCTGAGCTTTGAGGTTCCTTTCGACCTAAACCATTCTGTGATTCTATGATTCTTTGGTGTTTATTTGTCTGTAACAACTTGATAGTATTAACTGCACTCCAAAATAAACTAGGAAAAAAAAAAAAAAAAAAGGGCATGCAGGACAGCAGATTCCTGAGTGATACAGCAAGAACATTTTATTTTTGGTAGCCCTGTGATTAAGTTTGTCCTTTCTGAGGGATGCTAAATACCCTCCAAAAATTAACTGTATCTCCAAGTCTCCCTCGAGCTGATGTTCAGAGAAAGTACACAAGGAAAAGGCATTTCTGCCTTGATTGCTGCAAAGCTTTAAAACCCTATCAGTGTTACTTGTCAATTACTGTGTTTGCTGCAGAAGTCCTGCTGTACTTTCCCAGGAAACCTCAGCAAACCACTCTGCAAAGTAAGGCTTTGATAATGAAGGGCTTTGATGTCTGTGGGGTTTCGAGACACCCTACACGCTGCGAACGTTTGAAAACCTCAAGGCAGTCACTGGCTCCTTCACGGCTTTGAAAGGAACAAATCTGACTGCTGAGCTCCTCCTGCCTCTGAGTTTAGGTGTCGCAGGAAATTGCTTGCAGTGAGTTGCAGCATCCCCGGTTGAAACTTGCTCCCGTTCTCATTCTGCCAAGCTTTTGTCACTTTGTGATTGATCTCAAACATGTCCTTGCAAGCAGAGGTGGGCTGTGGGTCAGTCTCCAGTGTGATAACCACGGGGAAGTGCAGAGGACACAGCAGTCATTCATATGGCTTGCTAGAATTACTGTGCCCCTTGCAACCTGGCATGGTGTTAGCTGTCACAAGTCCTTTCACAAACCGTGGCTGCTCCCAGGTAGCTTTTACTTCTTTGGCCATGCTGCTGTTTTTCCTTAGCCTCTATGAGTCCAGCAGCAGACAGAAAGAAAGAAATTGCCAGCCTGTACATGTGCCTATGTATACATGAGTACAGTTCTTGGATGTTTTGGTGCAACAGGAAAGCCTGTGCCATCCCAATGTATTGCTGCCCTCGCCTTTTAAGCCCAGCCTGTGCAATCCCACTGTACTGCTGCCCTCTCCTTGTAAGCCCAGCCTGTGCAATCCCACTGTACTGCTGCCCTCTCCTTGTAAGCCCAGCCTGTGCAATCCCACTGTACTGCTGCCCTCTCCTTGTAAGCCCAGCCTGTGCAATCCCACTGTACTGCTGCCCTCTCCTTGTAAGCCCAGCCTGTGCAATCCCACTGTACTGCTGCCCTCTCCTTGTAAGCCCAGCCTGTGCAATCCCACTGTACTGCTGCCCTCTCCTTGTAAGCCCAGCCTGTGCAATCCCACTGTACTGCTGCCCTCTCCTTGTAAGCCCAGCCTGTGCAATCCCACTGTACTGCTGCCCTCTCCTTGTAAGCCCAGCCTGTGCAATCCCACTGTACTGCTGCCCTCTCCTTGTAAGCCCAGCCTGTGCAATCCCACTGTACTGCTGCCCTCTCCTTGTAAGCCCAGCCTGTGCAATCCCACTGTACTGCTGCCCTCTCCTTGTAAGCCCAGCCTGTGCAATCCCACTGTACTGCTGCCCTCTCCTTGTAAGCCCAGCCTGTGCAATCCCACTGTACTGCTGCCCTCTCCTTGTAAGCCCAGCCTGTGCAATCCCACTGTACTGCTGCCCTCTCCTTGTAAGCCCAGCCTGTGCAATCCCACTGTACTGCTGCCCTCTCCTTGTAAGCCCAGCCTGTGCAATCCCACTGTACTGCTGCCCTCTCCTTGTAAGCCCAGCCTGTGCAATCCCACTGTACTGCTGCCCTCTCCTTGTAAGCCCAGCCTGTGCAATCCCACTGTACTGCTGCCCTCTCCTTGTAAGCCCAGCCTGTGCAATCCCACTGTACTGCTGCCCTCTCCTTGTAAGCCCAGCCTGTGCAATCCCACTGTACTGCTGCCCTCTCCTTGTAAGCCCAGCCTGTGCAATCCCACTGTACTGCTGCCCTCTCCTTGTAAGCCCAGCCTGTGCAATCCCACTGTACTGCTGCCCTCTCCTTGTAAGCCCAGCCTGTGCAATCCCACTGTACTGCTGCCCTCTCCTTGTAAGCCCAGCCTGTGCAATCCCACTGTACTGCTGCCCTCTCCTTTTAAGCCTAGCCTGTGCAATCCCAATGTATTGCTGCTCTCTCCGTGTAAGTCTAGCCTGTGCCATCCCAATGTATTGCTGCCCTCTCCTTTTAAGCCTAGCTTGTGTAACCCAAATGTATTGCTGATCTCTCCTTTCAAGCTTACTTTACTCTGACCTTATGCTGGGCTCTCTCAAAGTTGAGTTTGAGGTATCTTGTTAGGGCAGATATAAAACCCAACAATCAGTTGTAGAGGTTTCAGTTTAGGAGGGAGTAAAGCATCTCTTTTTATTATTTCAGGACAACCAAGTGTCCTACCAGTGCAGTACTCCAGTGTATTGCTAGGAGTAGATAAGGTAGACTGGGAATGAGAATCATAGACTCACAGAATCATAGAATCACAGAATCACAGAATCTTAGAATCACAGAATCATAGAATCTTAGAATCACAGAATCACAGAATCACAGAATCTTAGAATCACAGAATCATAGAATCACAGAATCTTAGAATCACAGAATCATAGAATCTTAGAATCACAGAATCACAGAATCACAGAATC
>WBNM01030872.1:0-10473 GCA_013399055.1 Ramphastos sulfuratus | reverse complement strand
CTGATTCTGTGATTCTAAGAAGGTCCTTGGGTGATGTTTTATGCTGCTCAGTGAAGTTGGTTGTGTGCCCACTCTGCTCCTGAGGTCCCTTGGCCTTTCCTGGTGGTTTTACCTGCTCAGTGAACAGGTTGAGTGTTTTTTCCTTAAGGATCTTTTCCAGGCTTCCCTTTTTGGCACTGGCTTCATCAGCAAGTAGTGATGGTGTGTAGGACAAGTTTAGTGGGTCCAGAGGACGTCACCAAGATGATCAGAGCACTGGAGCACCTCTGCTGTGGGGACAGGCTGGGGGCAGTTTGGGGATGTTCAGCCTGGGAAGGAAGGCTCCAGGGAGACCTTAGAGCAGCACTTCAATATAGGAAGGGGCCACAGGAGAGCTGGGGAGGGACTTTGACAAGGACTGGGAGTGATAGGATGAGAGGCAACGGATTGAAGCTGGAAGAGGGGAGATGGAAACTGGAGATTAGGAAGAAATGCTTTAGGGTGAGGATGTGGAGACACTGGCACAGGTTGCCCAGAGAGGTTGTGGATGCCCCCTCCCAGGAGGTGTTCAAGGCCAGGCTGAGCCAGCTGGGCTGGTGTGAGGTGTCCCTGCCCATGGCAGGGGAGTTGGAACTGCCTTGATCCTTGTGGTCCCTTCCAACCCTGTCTCAAAGATCCTTCNGTTTAGTCACTTTCTGAGCACTTAAAATGGGTCACTTTCACTTGTCTTTATTTTTTTTCCTCTTCATTCAGTGAAGGTGACCCAGGAGGGAAATAAATTTGCATGTTTATAATACAAATAAAAAAGAGAAGGGCCTGAGGAGACCATCCTGAAGCAGCTGTGCTTCATTTCAGTCAGATCTGCTGATCTCAGGAGGCAAAGGCTTCTGGATGCTCCTGTGAAAAGGAGGATTTTAAACTCTTGCAAGGTGCCATTTGTTAATTTAACTCTGAAAGTCAGTGGAGGGATAGGAATGTTGAGTGTTAAAATAGTTGCTATAGTAAAAGAAGCCTGCAGCCCCCAAAAGCAGGAGTTTTTCTGCCCAGGATAACAAAATTCACAGAAGATGGGAGCAGTTGTAGCCTGCTGTGGCTCTTTGCTCTGCTTTAAAACCATCCCAGGTTCTTGTGGATGCCTCTCAGTGATCATTCATGGCTCTCTAGATTGTACCTGCTGCTGGCCTGGCTGTGCTTTGAACTATTGCCCTCGCTCCAAGAAGGACATTGAGGGGCTGGAGTGGGTCCTGAGAAGGGCAAAGAAGCTTGGGAAGGGGCTGGAGAGAACAGGGCTGGTGAGAAGCAGCTGAGAGAGCCTGGGGGTGTTCAGCCTGGAGAAAAGGAGGCTGAGGGGAGACCTTGTGGCTCTGAAGGGAGGCTGGAGCCAGGTGGGGGTTGGTTTCTTCTCCCAAGGAGCAAGTGATAGGATGAGAGGAAATGGCCTCAGGTTGCACCAGGGCAGGTTTAGGTTGGATATCAGAAGAAACTTCTTCCCTGAAAGGGTTCTCAAAGCTTGGCACAGGCTGCCCGGGGAGGTGGTTGAATCCCCATCCCTGGAGGTATTTGAAAGCAGCAGAGCTGTGGTGCTGAGGGCCATGGTTTAGCCCCAGCCTTTTCAGAATTAGAGCATGGTTGGACTGGGTGATCTTGGAGGTCTTTTCCAGCCATAATGACTCTGTGATTCTTTCTGCCTTCTCCCAGCACAGGGCTGGCTGAGCCTAAGAATGCAGCAGCAGCAGAGAACCTCCCAGCACTGATGGTTTGATTTTAATGCAGCCTTAACTTTGCCCTAGATGTGCTGCAGGATCATCTGCTGAGTGTCTGCTCCAGCTGCTCAGTGAACTGGGGAGGTTAGCAGCCAGCACCCAGTGTAGCTTTTTTTCAGCCAGTGAAATTGTGTGGCTGTCAGAAGGATGAGAAACTGTGAAGGAATTCCCAGGACTGGATATCAAGAAACTCTTCATTTAATGGCAGGATTATTCATAAAGGTTTCAAAACCATCAACTGACATTAAGGAAATCCATCTCTGGGCTGAAATTCTGCTTAATCCCACAGACCTAACAGGCATTTTGCTTCTGCTTGTCCTCCAGAGCAGTCAGTGTGAGTGCTGCCATGATCAGGCTGCTGCAGCCTAAAATACAATCCAAGAGGAATGAAGAAACCAGGTCAGGCCTCTCTTGCCTCTGTGAGCTGTTGGGGACAGCAGTTGGAGGGGTCATGGATTGAAGCTTGAGGAGGGGAGATTGAGACTGGAGATTAGAGAGAAATTCTTGACAGCAGTTGTGGTGAGACTCTGAAACAGGTTGCCCAGGGAGGTTGTGGATGTCCCCTCCCTGGAGGTGTTCAAGGCCAGGTTGGATGAGGTCTTGAGCAACCTGGGCTAGTGGGAGGTGTCCCTGCCCATGGCAGGGGCTTGGAACTGAATGAGCTTTGAGGTCACTTCCAACCCAAACCATGCAAAGAGATGCCAGACATGGACACCTCTTAACTAGACTCAGCTGCTCAAGGCCTCATCCAGCCTGGCCTTGAACATCCTCAGGCAGGAGACATCCACAACCTTCCTGGGCAGCCTGTGCCAGACTCTGACCACCCTCCTACTGAAGAACTTCTTCCTCAGCTCCAGCCTAACCCTGCTCTGCCTCAGCTTTGATCCATTCTCCCTTGTCCTGTCTCTAGACACTTATGAATAAGTCTCTTTGCAGCCTTCCTGTAGGATCCCTTCAGGTACTGGCAGGCAGCTCTGAAGTCCTCCCAGAGCCTTCTCTTCTCCAGCTCCCTCAGCCTGTCCTCATTGTTTTGGTGTCTGCCAACTGTTGTACTGTGTGAAGCAGACTTTAACCACTTGAACACACTTCACTTAAAAGAGCTTTTCCATTTCTGCTGGGTGTTGGATGCAGGAGCTGGAGAGGCAGCACGATTCAGCCGAACCACTTGTTATTTGTCTGGGAATTTTCTTCCTCTCTGCTTCTTTTCTTTCTCTGCTTGCCTGCCAAAATTACCCTGCAAAGAGCCACTAATTGGTGCTGGTTAACTGTTGAAGCCCCAGGTATCAAGTGTGAGCCTCCTGCTCTTGCTTTCAAATAAGAGAGTGAAGTAACCAGGACAAACAGGACTTGAGATGATTTAGTTTGCTTTCTTTTTTTTTTTTTTTAAGGCCTGTGCTGCTTTTTTTCCCTTGGTGCTCTCATATTTGTAGCCTCATTTTTGACTCAGTGCAGTGCTATGGGGAGGTCACTTCAATCCTGTGGCATGGTTTCTGGTGCTGTGCTTCTGGCAGGGTTTCTAATCTACCTTTAGTCTGTTGAGGTGTGCTCCCAACCCCCTGGCCAGGATTTGGATCTTCATAGAATCACAAAATGGTTTGGATTGGAAGGGACCTGAAAGATTCTCTCATTCCACCCCCCTGCCACGGGCAGAGCAGCTTGCTCAAGGCCCCATCCAACCTGGCATTGAACACTTCCAGCCTTGGAGCCTGCACAGCTTCCCTGAGCAACCTGTTCCAGTGCTTCACCACCCTCATGGGGAAGAATTTCTTCCTAATGTCTCATCTAAATCCAGCTCCTTCCAATCTGAACCCATCTCCTCTCACCCTCTCACTCCATGCCTTTGCAGAGTCTCCCCCTTCAGCTCTGCTGCAGCCTCTTCACTCTTTCTGTGCACAAATTAAGATGGGCTGCTGCCTGCCAGGGGCCTTCCAGTAGTGCTGTTGGGTGCAGAAACCAAATGTTTCTGTAAAAAAGAGGAATCAGTCCTGATTTTTCTGCTCCTGAAGGAGTGAATCTCACTGACAGTTGCCTGCCTGAGACTGCTGCCTGCCACTGTCTGCACTGCTGCCTGCCCCTGGCTGCCAGCTGGCACTGCTGCTGTGCTAGGGTAGAAAACTCAGCACAGCTTCTCTGAGTGCTTGTGTGTGTGCTCAGTAAAAGGACAGGACAAGAGGCAGTGAGCACAAACTGGAGCCCAGGAGGTTCCATCTAAACAGGAGGAGAAACTTCTTTGCTGTGAGGGTGCTGGAACCCTGGAGCAGACTGCCCAGAGAGGCTGTGGAGTCTCCTGTGCAGAGCTTCCAACCCCACCTGGGCATTGTGCTCCTGGGCAAGCTGCTGTGGGTGCCCTGCTTTAGCAGGGAGGGTTGGACTGGATGATCTCCAGAGGTCCATTCCAACCCCCACTGTTCTTTCACCATTCTGTTGTCTCTGCTGTAGGGCACAGGTTGCCCAGGGAGGTTGTGGCTGCTCCCTCCCTGGAGGTGTTCAAGGCCAGGTTGGAGGAGGCCTTGAGTGACCTGTACTAGTGGGAGGTGTCCCTGCCTATGGCAGAGGGTTGGAACTGGATGATCCTTGAGGTCCCTTCCACCCTTACCACTCTATGATTCTATATTCTCTTCCCCTGTGCAGCTGAAGCAGCTTTGAAGACTCAGATCTTGCTCTTCAGAGCCTGCAGCATGTGCCAGGCCATTCCCAGCTGGGTGCCCAGCACAGGTACTGGTTTGCTTGCAGTCTGATGCAGCTCTCTGCAAGGTCAAGGCTCTAAGTTCACAGTGAGGTTGGTATCAGGAAGGTTATCTGCCCAATTTCTGGTTTGCATGAGTGAAGTCGAGGTGGCTGCTCTGGCCCTGCCACCTCCTCTCCAGAGGTGCCCTGATCAGCTCTGCTCTTTGACTTCTCTCCCTGTGGAGTGGGTAGTGGAGAATTGTGGTAGTTGGCCCTGGGCTGGGCCTCTCTCCCTATGGTTTTGTGTAAGGGGGACCTAGGATACCTCAAACTGCCACATGAATCATCAAATCATTCTGACTGAAAGAGACCTTTGAAGTCCAGCTGTTAACCCAGCACTGCCAGCTCACCACTGCACCATGTCCCTCAGCACCTCCATGGCTTTGCAATCTCTCCAGGGATGGGGACCCCACCACTGCCCTGGGCAACCTGTTCCAGGGCATTGGACTGGGCTGCCTGGGGAGGTGGTGGAGTCCCTGTCCCTGGAGGTGTTTACAGGGAGACTGGATGAGGAACTTAGTGCCATGGTCTAGGTAATTAGAAGGTGTTAGAGGGTAGGTTGGACTCTATGATCTTGAAGGTCTTTTCCAACCTGCTTAATTCTGTGATTCTGTGACAACCCTTTTGGAGAAGAGGTTGCTCCTCATGTCCAACCTAAACCTCTCCTGGCACAAATAGGAGAGGCAGCTCTTACCTCAGCCTGCTAAACCCAGCTGCTGAGTGTCTGGGGATGGGAGAAGGGAGGAGCAGAATTCCTGCTCTAGGTACTGGGGTGGAGAGGGGAGGAGTGGGAGTTGTGCCTGTGTGGGATCCAGCAAGACATGGATTGCACTTTGCAGCAGATCAGCTGTGGGAGGGGTGCAGAGCAGATCTGACCCTGCCAAAACCAAGTTGTGCTGGGCTAAGACCTGGTCTCGGGTGTTGCAAACACTCTTTGAGTTCATAAAATCTCTGATTTTGGCTTAAATGCTGAGCCTGAGGTGAGTGATAACAGAAGGGATGCATGAGAGGTATTAGGGAGCTGATTGCTTTGGAGAGAGAAGAATCTGCTGTTAAATACTCAAAGCAAAAAAAAAAAGTGCTGGAAGGCACCTGAAGAGGTCCTGGTTTATTTTTTTTCTGCCTTCAAGCAGGTTCAGCTCAAGTCAAACACTGCTTTGCAACCTTCTCCTAAAAGCCTTTCAGCCATAAGTGCTCAAAATCCTCTGCAGCCAGCTTAGAGCTGTTAACTTTAACCTGCCAATAGCCACCTTGCCCACCAGCCTGGAACCAGCCTCACAGAATCCCAGCACAGTGAGGGCTGGAAGGTTGTGGAGGTCTTTTCCAACCCAAACAATCCTCTGGTTCTGTGATCCTAAGCACCACTGCAGGCAGTGCTGAGGAGGTTTGTGCCTGGCCCTGCTGAAGCCAAAGGAAAGGCACAAGCCACAGCATGCATGGATCTGGGGTTACAACACAGCAGCTTTTGGCTCCTGATGCTTTGGATGCTTCAGTGAGAAGAAACACCCTGGGAATGGGGTTTGGAGAGAGCCAGGCTGGCACTTGTGCCATCACTCTGTGCCAAACATCTTCCAAAGGGTGGAGTGGCTTCACCAGCCACATCCAGGAGATACCCACTGCCAGTTTTGGTGTCAAAAAGGGAACCTAGACAGAGATTTGTCTATAAACCACCAGCCCACCAAGGGTGATGGGTGAGAAACACCTGGAAAGACATCTGTGGGATCATAGAATTGGTCAGGCTTGGAAGGGAGCACAAGGATCAGCCAGCTCCAACCCCCTGCCATGCCCAGGGACACCTCACACTAGCTCAGGCTGGCCACAGCCTCATCCAGCCTGGCCTTAAACACCTCCAGGGATGAGGCTTCCACCACCTCCCTGGGCAACCCCTGCCAGGCTCTCACCACCCTCATGCTCAACAACTTCTCCCTAACCTCCAGTCTGACTCTCCCCATTTCCAGCTTGGTTCCATTCCCCCCAGTCCTATCCCTACCTGACAGCCTCAAAAGTCCCTCCCCAGCTGGCTGCAAGATCAGCTCTGAACACTCAATGCTGGTAACAAAACACTCACCAAGATCAGCTCTGAACAACACTCAATGCTCCACATGGTGACAAAAAGGTAGCAAGAGCACTCCTGAAGCCCAGCAGGGGCAAGGGAGGGCTTCTGCACCCAGAGAGGAATAACTCCTGCAGCAGGACAGCTGAGGGGTGACCTGCTGGGAAGCAGCTCCACGGAGAAGGACCTGGGAGTGCTGGGGGACAACAACTTACCCAAGAGCCATCAGTGTGCCCTCATGGCCAAGAAGGCCAATGGTGTGCTGGGGTCATGAAGAAGAGTGTGGCCAGCAGGGCAAGGGAGATTCTCCTGCCCTTCAACTCTGCCTTGGTGAGGCCCCATCTGAGTCTAGTTCTGGGGTCCCCAGACAGGAGACTACTGGAGGAAGTCTGGGGGATGCTACAAAGATGCTGAGGGGCCTGGAGCATCTCTGTGAGGAGCAAAGGCTGAAAGCCCTGGGGGGGTGGAGCCTGGAGAAGAGCAGCCTCAGAGGGCATCTGAGCAATGCTTGGCAAGAGGATTGGGCCAGACTCTTGCCAGTGGTGCCCAGGGACAGGGCAAGGGGCAAAGGGCACAAACTGGAACTCAGGAGGTTCCATCTGATCATGAAGATAAACTTGTTTGGTGTGAGGGTGCTGGAGGCCTGGGGCAGGCTGCCCAGAGAGGCTGTGGAGTCTCCTGTGCAGAACTCCCAACCCCCCCTGGCCATTGTGCTCCTGGGCAAGCTGCTGTGGGTGCCCTGCTCTGGCAGGGGGGTTGGACTGGATGATCTTTGAGGTCCCTTCCAATCCCCATTGTGCTGTGATTCTGTGATCAGACAGACCCAGCTCTCCTTTACACACCCCAAGCTGTGATGTGACCCTTGCTGGCCCTGGAGGTTGTCCTCCAGCTCCTGTTCACTTGGCGATGCCCTGGAGCCAACGGTGGCTGCAGCTGGCAGCTGCTGCTCTGCCAGGGCTGCTGGGCTGTCCCTGCCCGTTGGGTTTTCCAGATGAAGAGCTATGGGCACCTACTCCAGGTGGTTTTGCAAGATCAGAGATGTTGGCTTGCTTTGTGGTCATCCTGCAGGCTGTGTTTTCAGTAGCAGGTTCTTGCTGAAGCGTGCAGATGGGAGGCAGCCAGGGTGAGGCAGCTTCATCCCACTGCTTCCCCCTTCCCACGGCCCTGGAGAATGAGCACAAACCAGTGACTGTTTAAAAACAACCAACAACCAACAGCAGCAAAGAACCACAGACATTGGAGGTGTCTCCATGCTTGTTTTATGCTCTTCTGAAGTGAAGCTCTTAAGGCTTTTGTCAGCTGCCACAGGGCTTGGTGAGTTTAATGTTTGGCCAAGGTGTTCTGCTCCGGTGAGCAGAAAAGCTTCTTAATTGCAAAGTGTTGATGTGGTGCTTCTGAGATGTGCTTTTTAATCTGCTCTCTGATGGCCTCCAGGTATTTCATGGCTGAGCCTCAGCTTTTTTTTTTTTTTGGCCTTCAGTTTCTTTCTTTTTATATCTGACTAAGGGGAAAAAAAATTAAAAAAGTTTGCCTCCATGGAGCATAATCTCCTGGAACAGGTTCTGGTGTCCCTGTTGTAAGGAATGAGTTCAAAAGAGGGTCACAAGGATGAGCCAAGGGCTGGAGCAGCTCTGCTATGAGCACAGGCTGAGGGAGTGTTCACCCTGGGGAAGAGAGAACTCCAGGGGGACCTTAGAGCTGCCTGCCAGTGCCTGAAGGCTGCAGAGGGATCTTTCATGAGGGTGTCTAGAGACAGGCCAATGGGGGAATGGTTGAAGCTGAGGCAGAGCAGGGTTAGACTGGAGCTGAGGAAGTTGTTCTTCAGTGTGAGGGTGGTGAGAGTCTGGCACAGGCTGCCCAGGGAGGCTGTGACTGGCTCCTGCCTGGGGATGTTCTAAGCGAGGTTGGATGAGACCTTGAGCTGCAGAGTCTAGTTGAGAGGTGTCCCTGGGCATGGTGGGGAGGTTGGAGCAGAAGGTCTCTGAGGTCCTTTCCAACCCAAGCTCTCTCCTTACAATATTGGTCTCTACATATTCTCACAAATACTTGACATATCTTCATTTGCAGGCAGGTAGCATCTCAATGCAAAGAGTTGGTGAAGAGTCATCCAGTCACTTGTTCCTCACTTCTTACTTCAGTAGGTTCCTTACCCAGAGTTCTTCCTGTCTCCAAACTCCTGCTTTGAGACTGCAAATCCAATCTCTGACCTCCTTCCCCTTTGTCATCCCCTGTCAGACTCCTCTTCAGCTATTCCCACGCCTCCTGGGTCCCATTCTCAGGTTGACAGAAGACAAATAGAACTCCTCAGAGTCTGCCTTGGGAAGTGTAGGCTGCAGGAGGTAACTAACCCATTGTCTGACATCCACCTCTTGGATCTGCCGATAGGATTTTTTTTTTATGGATCAGCATGGCCTTGGAATAGCAGATTTGGGAATGAGTGGTGAATGGCTCCTGCCTCCCATTGGTGTTTTGTGTTTTTCTCTGGAAGCTGTTGACTCTTTAACATTAACTCTGCTTTTTGTTTCTTCCAGCTACCAGCATGTCCACGGATGGTGGCTTTGGCACAGCTGGCAACAGTGATGCCCAGCAAAGCCTCCAGTCCTTCTGGCCACGAGTCATGGAGGAGATCCGCAACCTCACCGTGGTGAGTGGGCTCTGGAGGGGCTGCTTGAAAGGAGCTGAAGGGAGAAGTGCCTGGGAATGGAGGGTAGCAAGAAAAAACTCAGCCTGGGTATATTCAAGGTGCTGCAGCACCTCTGCTATGGGGACAGGCTGAGAGAGTTGGGGCTCTTCAGCCTGGAGAAGAGAAGGCTGCAGGGAAACCTTAGAGCAGCCTCCCAGTACCTGAAGGGGGTTACAGGAGAGTTGGGGAGGGACTTTTGACAAGGACTTGTCAAAAGGATGAGAGGGAATAGATTTGAGCTGGAAAAGGGGAGATTGAGACTGGAGATTTGGAAGAAATTCTTTGCAGTGAGGGTGGTGAGACACTGGCACAGGTTGCACAGGGAGGTTGTGGATGTCCCCTCCCTGGAGGTGTTCAAGCTCAGGTTGGATGAGGTCTTGAGCAACCTGGGCTGGTGAGAGGTGCCTGTGGCAGGGGGGTTGAATCTTTAAGACCCCTTTCACCTCAAACCATTCTGGGATTCTATGAATCTATGTTCTTGCTGCTGTTCCAATCACGTTGGCTATTTACAGGCTGCAAGGTAGCCTTAAGAGCTGCCTTGGCTACAGCTGCTGAGGTAGGAGTCATAGCTGAGCTGACTCATAGCACAAAGAGATGTTACAGTCATAGCTTCAGCTCTCCTTGGGCTAAAGGAGAAGACAGAGTTGATTCAAAGGTTCTTTTAACAAGATAAATGATGTCTGGGGGAATTCTTTTCTATTTGGAGTGGGGAAAAGGGAGGTGATTTAAAAATAGCTCCAGGTACAAGTGTGGGTGCTGAGTGCTGCATGAGCTAACAGGAGGTTGAGAGGTTGGAGAGCACTGCTCAGCCTGTACTCAGCGCTGGGGAGGCCACAGCTTGAATCCTGGGTTCAGTTTTGGGCCCTTCATTCCAAGAAGTAAATTAAGGGGCTGGAGCAGGTCCAGAGAAGGGCAGTGAAGGTGGGGAAGGGTCTGGAGAGCAGGGCTGGGGAGGAGCAGCTGAGGGAGCTGGGGGTGTGCAGCCTGCAGAAGAGGAGGCTGAGGGGAGACCTTCTGGCTCTGTACAACTCCCTGAAAGGGAGGCTGGAGCCAGGTGGGGGTTATCATTATTATCTTTATCATTAAGATAATAATGGTGGTAGTAATAATAGTAATAATAATCCCTCTGCAGCCTTCCTTTAGGATCTCTTCAGTTATTGGATGATAATCATTATCATGATGATGATGATAATGATTATGATAATAAGTATTATCATAATGCTTATTATGATAATCATAATGATAATGAGGATAATAATAATAATAAT
>WBNM01030869.1:7523-20048 GCA_013399055.1 Ramphastos sulfuratus | reverse complement strand
CCTCTCTGGGCAGCTTCTTTCAGGGTTCCAGCACCCTTACTGCAGTGAAGTTTTACCTCAACATGAGTAGGAACTTCCTCTGTTCCAGTTTATATTCATTGTCCCTTTTTCCCTGTCACAGGACACCCCTGCAAAGAGGCTTTCCCCTCCTTGCCACATGAAGATGAAGAATAAGGAGCCTTGCAAACAGGAGGTTGCACTCCTGACATTTCAGGCTGAAGCCTTTTCAGCACTCCCATCAAGAACTTCACCTCATTATGAGCAGCATCAGTGCACTTAGGAAAACAAAAGCAGGGAAAGATGAACAAACTCCTGTCACTAATCAGTGTGAAACTGTTAATTTTAATTGAATTACAGCAAACTTTGAGCTGAGCAGATAAGCTCTAATCCTGTAATGCTTTAATTTGCTTCCTAATATTTCTCTAATGTTCTGAACCACCCTGTTACTGACACTCTCTAATCGATTTCATGATGAATTTGGAGCAACTTTTGATAGTCCATTGTTGCTCCAAAACAAATGGAGGGAGTGGAGTTCCACACAGCTTAGGGTGGAGGCAGCAGTGAAGCCCTCAGGAGGGACTGCTGCAGGAGAGGGCACCTGGGCATGGTAATTTGATGGCAAAATCAAGATTCCTGGAATGGTTTAGCTTAGCAGGGACCATAAAGATCATCCAGCATCATCTACTTCCACTCCCTCTGTCCATGGACATGGATACCTTCCACTAGCCCAGCTTGCTCAAGGCCCCCACTCACTTTCATCTGGAGCATCTCCAAGGAGGAGGCACAGAATCATAGAATGGTAAGGTTGGAAGGGACCTCAAGGATCAGCCAGTTCCAACCCCTTGCCATAGGCAGGGACACCTCCCACTAGCACAGGTCACTCAAGGCCTCCTCCAACCTGGCCTTGAACCCCTCCAGGGAGGGAGCAGCCACAACCTCCCTGGGCAACCTGTGCCAGTGTCTCAACAGCCTCACTGGAAAGAACTTCTTACTAATCTCCAGTATAAATTTGCCCTNTGACACTTCAAACCCATTCCTCCTCTTCCTGGCATTCCAAGCCCTTGTCAATAGTCCCTCCCCAGCCCTCCTGGAGCCCCCTTCAGATCCTGCAAGGCCACTCCAAGCTCTCCTGGAAGCCTTCTCCTCTCTAGGCTGCAGAGCCCCAACTCTCTCAGCCTGTCCTCACAGCACAGCTGCTGCAGCCCTCTCAGCATCTTGGTGGCCTCCTCTGGACTGGCTCCAACATTTCCATGTCCTGCTTGTGCTGGGGGCTCCAGAACTGCACACAGGACTGCAGGAGATGCATTCCCATCAAGTCTTCATCCTCCTGTTTGTCACTACCACAGTCATAAGCAGCCTGGTCCTAAACCAGAACACACCAAAAATGAGTGGAATTGTCCCTACATGCCCTTAGAAACCTGGGTGTGGTCCTCCAGCTGGCATCTTTGCACCCCTTAGTGACATGTCCAGACTCCAATTGGTCAAGTTAATGAGGTCTAAGCACTTGTCAATGGCTCCATGCTTGCACTGCTGGGATCTGAGTACACCTTCCTGGTAGCTAAAGGTGTTACTGGGAGCTAGCAGACCTGTTGGAGGTCTGGGTGGGTTTGCTGTAGGCTACAGAACCCCCAGTTCTGACCTCTAGAGAACATTCAGACCAATCCCCCTGTTAAAGCAGGGCACCCACAGCAGCTTGCCCAGCAGCACAATGTCCAGTTGAGTTGGAAGCTCTGCAGAGAAGGAGGCTCCACAACCTCTCTGGGCAGCCTGCTCCAGGGCTCCAGCACCTTCACAACAAAGTTTCTCCTCCTGGTCAGATAGAACCTCTTGGGTTCCAGTTTGTGCCCAATGCCCCTTGTCCTGTCACTGGGCACCACTGAGAGGGCTCTGGCCCTATCCTCTTGCCCCCAACAATTCCTTTAGCTCTCACAGGAAAGAAGTTTTCCCCTCTTGTTTCCTTTTTCACTATCTCAGCACCACCAGGTCTGAGGCCACTGGGAGGCAGGGACTGAGCGTGGGCAGTCCTCAGTCGTGGAGGGCTCAGGGAGATAACTTCCTTACTCAGCAGCAGCTCATCTTCTGTTGGCAAGGGAGCATTTCAAGTCTTCTGTGGTGTTCAATCATGGCTGCAAGCTCCTGCAGCAGGACTGTTCTGGAGAGAAGGCAGAAGCTGCAGGCAGAGGCTTCCAGGACTCCCTAACCTTTTATTCCCCACTGGCCTGTGCAGAACTGAATAGATTTATGGGAAAGGCAAAGCTTGCAAGAAACAAAAAAGACTCAATTAAATTCCCCTCTTCCAATTCATTATGGAGATGAAAACATGAGTGTACAGGACAACCAGGGTTGCACACAGAGAGGTGATTTATGCCCAGGCTTGGAGCAGCAAGTGCCTGAGGAACAGCAGAGATCCATACTGGGTGAGTGATCTCCAGGAGGCTTCTCCAATAACTCAGCCAAGATGCAGCAGAAATGTCTGCAGCAGGCAGGGAGATTTATCTCAGTGAGTTTGCTTTGTGCACTGCTCATCAACCACCACCTTGCCTCCCTCTGAAACTGGGTCTGTCTGAACAAAGTTCAGGCAAACAAGGGTTTAACTCCTGTTTAAACACAACCAAGTCCCCCCTGTGCCAGCCATGTGCCCTCGTGCCCAAGAAGGGCAATGGTCTCCTGGGCTGCATGAGGAAGTGGCCAGCAGGCCCAGAGAGGCTCTCCTTGCCCCCTACTCTGCCCCAGGGAGGTCCCAGCTGGAGTCTTGAGTCCTGTTCTGGGTCCTGTGCTGGCACTAAGGGAAGAGTCTGGGTGAGAGCAGGGTCCTGCACCTGGGGAGGAGCAACCTCCTGCAGCAGTGCAGGTGAGGAGTGACCTGCTGGGAAGCAGCACTGAAGTACCTGGCAGAGCTGGGGGACAAGTGCCCGTGAGACAGCAGTGTGCCATCCTAGCAGAGAGCAGTGCTCTCCTGGGGTGCATGAGGAAGAGTGTGGCCAACAGGTTCAGAGAAGATCTCCTTGCTCCCTACTCTGCCCTAGGGAGGCCCCAGCTAAAGNTTTTATGATGGGGAAAAAAAAAAAAGGGATGTAAGTGCTTATCATACAGAAACATGAAACTGTAGTGAAGGCTCTTGAAGATTCCTTAAATGCTTTGCCATCATTAGAGAGGGAATAAAATTCCAGAAGAGGTAAAGAACACTCAGATCTCATCACCTCACCCAGTGGGATTGTTTTCCTCACTTAGGAAGCCTCCAGAACTCATTCAGGATTCAGTGGCTGGGGAATGCCTGGGCACAGGCACTGGAGCACACCCAGCTCACCCTGTTCCCAGCACAGCTCATTCAGCTTCAAGAGGCAGCAGCAAGCCACCTGGAGCAGCTCTGTGAGCACTGCAGAAGAGCAGCCCCAGAGGGGCTCTGATCAATGCTCAGTAAGACCTAAAGGACCTGTTGGGGGCAAGAGGATGGGGCCAGACCCATGTCAGTGGTGCCCAGGGACAGGACAAGGGACAAAGGGCACAGACTGGATTCCAGGAGGCTCCACCTGGAGATGAGAAGAGCCAGATCCTTCCTTGCTGGAGCCAGATCAACATTTGTTTCTTAAAAGAAGTTCTGAGTCTGAGGGAGATGAGATCCTGCATCATTTCCATGCAGGTTCTTTACACCAAGGATACAACCTGCTTCTGGTGTTCAACTCATGAGTCCTGGGCACAAACCCCAGGCTGTGTTCTCCAGGGCACAACTGGTTGCAGTTCTGCTGCAATCCTTCTGCACAGCTTTTATGAAGGGAAAAAAAGGGACATAAGTGGGGAGGGAGATGAGATCNGCACTCACACTGCAGCCTCAGGTTGAGCTTTTCCTCACCCCAGACCCCCAGGGCCTGTTCCTCAGGGCTGCTCTCAGCCATTCCCCACCCAG
Source organism: Ramphastos sulfuratus (assembly GCA_013399055.1). Lineage (NCBI taxonomy): Eukaryota > Metazoa > Chordata > Aves > Piciformes > Ramphastidae > Ramphastos > Ramphastos sulfuratus. The sequence continues at coordinate 16,144 of WBNM01030869.1, read as the reverse complement.
CCTGCAGTTGTGCTTGGGGTTGTGCCTACCCAGGTGCAGGACCTTTCATCTCCATGCAGGTTCTTTACACCAAGGATACCACCTGCTTCTGGTGCCCAACTAATGAGCCCTGGGCTCTGTGTTCTCCATCTGAAAAGGGGAAGAAACTGTTTTGGTGTGAGGGTTCTGGAACCCTTGATCAGGCTGCCCAGAGAGGTTGTGGAGTCTCCTTCCCTGGAGAGCTTCCAACCTCCCCCTGGATGCTGTGATCCTGGGCAAGCTGCTGTGGTGGTCCCTGTCAGCAACAGACTCTGAGGTGTGACTAAAGGAGCACAGGTAGAAAAATGCCAGATCCAAGTCTCCCTCACCCAGCTCCTTTGTGCATCAGCCCTCATTAAAGCCAGTCATTTTCTCTTCAAAATGCCTGCCTGAGAGGTGCCTCCAGACCTCATCTGGAGAGGAAAGCACCTCTGGGTGAGCTACCTGACCAGGGTTCCTTCTGACTGCTCATGATCAAGCTCCTGACTGAATATTTTGAGATATCTCAGATAGGTTTTGTGCAGAGGATAAATACCAAGGAACTGAGATTTCCTTCCCAATGGCCTCCATGGAGTGAGATGCTAAATTTAGTGACTAAATTATTCATGTTGTGATATTCTCTTGATCTTAATCTTTGACTCTTTTATGCCAGGCAGCAGAACACAAACATTTCTCAAGGCTGCTTGTCTCCTGCAGACAGAAAATGTGCCTTCAGGGGCAGCCCAGGCCAGGAAAACAGCAAGGCTGTGAGGTGAGACCCCAAAGGTACCTTCCCATGGTGGGGTTGGATTCTCTCTCCACATGCAGGGGCTCAGGGCTGCTGTTTGTACCAGCAGAGTTGGGGGTCCCAAGCCATTTGTGGGTCTCAAGTCCCATGAGAAGCCTCAGGACATTTTTTCCTTTGATTTTTCTGGCATTGGCTTTCACCCCCTAGGTCTGACATAGGACATGGATGTGCTTCAGGAGCCACAGAGGAGCACTGTGTGTGGCTGCCCCAAGTCCATGCACAAACACATCTTGTGCCCAAGGCCAGAGGTGAAGTCCCTGGAGAGGTTCAAAGCTGTGTAGATGTGGTGACTTGGCAGTGCTGGGTTAGCTGCTGGGCTTGATGACCTTCAGGGTGCCTCTTCCAGCCAAAATGATTCTGTGAAGCAGCCTCCTGCATGTTCTGGAGTCAGGTTTGGCAGAAAGGTTGGAGGATTTTCTCCCTCCTGTGTCTAGCCACACAATCCACATTAATCCTGCATCCAGCTGCCATTATGGAGAGCCCTGGGAGCTGCTTGACCTCTGTTGTGTGTTGTCAACAACATCACCTTCCACCTGATAGAGAGCCAAAACCTCCCCACAGTTGGAGTGGTGGGACTGGGTGGGGAATGGCTGAGAGCAGCCCTGAGGAACAGGCCCTGGGGGTCTGGGGTGAGGAAAAGCTCAAGCTGAGGCTGCAGTGCGAGTGCAGCCCAGACAGCAACTGTGTGCTGGGCTGCAGCAAGAGCAGTGTGGGCAGCAGGGCAAGGGAGGGGAGTGTGCCCCTTTGCTCTGCTCTCCTCAGACCCCAGCTGCAGTCCTGGGTGCAGTTCTGGAGCCCCCAGCACAGGAAGGCCATGGAAGTGTTGGAGCCAGTGCAGAGGAGGCCCCCACGATGCTGAGAGGGCTGCAGCAGCTGTGCTGTGCGGACAGGCTGCGAGAGTTGGGGCTCTGCAGCCTGGAGAGGAGAAGGCTTCCAGGAGAGCTTGAGGTGGCCTTGCTTGATTTGAAGGGGGCTCCAGGAGGGCTGGGGAGGGACTATTGACACAGTCTTGGAATGACAGGAGGAGGAAGAATAGGTTTAGACTGGTAGAGGGGAGATTGAAAGTGGATGTTAGGAAGAAGTAGTTTGCAGTGAGGGTGGTGAGACACTGGCACAGGTTGCCCAGGGAGGTTATGGAGGAGAGAAGCACAGAATGGGATCAAAGATCTCTGATTCCATTCTGGGCTTCTGTCCTCCACAACCTCCCTGGAGGTGTTCATGACCAGGTTGGATGAAGCCTTGAGTGACCTGTACTAGTGGGAGGTGTCTCTGCCTATGGCAGGGGGTTGGAACTGGCTGAGCTTTGAGTTCCCTTCCAAGGGAACCCATTCCATGATTCTATGACTGCATTCCAGCTCCACTCCCCCATCTCCAACATGTTCAAGTCAAAACCCTGCAGCCAGCACCTCCAGGCGCTTCACCGAGGTGCATTGGGGGTGCATCCCTTCAGCACTCAGCTGTTGCTGGGCAAAACCAACACCCATCTGCTCAGGCACCTGCTTTTCTGACTGTTAGAAGCTTATCTGGAGACCTGCATGGGGGTAAGGTTCATTTTATGCTGCAGAGTCAGAATTTATGCTTTTAAGGAGCAGACAACTCCATCTCACCTCATCCTGTATCCTCCTACCACCCCTTGGGTGGCAGAGCAAAGGTCTGGGCTTCTCTCCTGACACTGCTGCCGTAACACAGCCAGCTTTGCTGGGTTGGGCTTGGCTGTTTGCTCATTTTCCTGCTAAAAAGAGCTGAAAGGAGACTGAGGAGCATCTGCAGGCTGCAGTTCTGCCGTTATCTGCTGATTTAGGCTGTGGCACAACTTCGCCGGCAAGGCGGAAATCATCTCCTGTTTGTTAAATTGAGGGTTTGCTTCTGTGAGTCAACAGATTTAATTTCTTGGGTAATAAACTGCTCTGGAGTGAGTTCTGACTCATCCTTTTCTGCCTTTAGAAGATGTGTGAGGAGGATAGGAAGCCCATGCTGGGGCTGATCCTGTGCTGCGCCCTGAGGGACAGGCTCTGCGCCGAGATGTTTGCCCCAAGGAGCTGCCTGTTACTCATCCTCAGGGGTAAAGTGGCATTTGCAGCCATGAGTCACCTTGCCCCGTGGGGGAGGGCTCTGCAAAATCCAAGCAGCTGAAGCCTGGGGATGGTTTATTCATCCCTCACGTGGGGTCTGCTCAGCTTTTCCCCACGGCTTAGACTCACAGAATTTTTGGTTGGTTTGAGGCAATGCCAAGCACCAATCCAGGCTGGGCAGTGCCTGGCTGGAGAGCAGCCCTGAGGAGAGAGACTTGGGGGTGCTGGTGGAGGAGAAGCTCAACATGAGCCAGCAGTGTGCACTTGCAGCCCAGAGAGCAACCAGAGCCTGGGCTGCAGCAGGAGCAGTGTGGGCAGCAGGGCCAGGGAAGGGATCCTGCCCCTCTGCTGCCCACTGCTGAGACCCCACCTGGAGTGCTGCAGCCAGTGCTGGAGCCCCTGGGACAAGAGGGATGTGGAGGGGCTGGAAGGTGTCCAGAGAAGGGCCACGAGGGTGAGCAGAGGGCTGGAGCTGCTCTGCTGTGAGCAGAGACTGAGGCAGTTGGGGCTGTGCAGGCTGGAGAGGAGAAGGCTCCCAGGTGACCTTCTTGTGNGATGAGGCTGTGGCCAGCCTGAGCTGGTGTGAGGTGTCCCTGGGCATGGCAGGGGGGTTGGAGCTGGCTGATCCTTGTGGTCCCTTCCAGCCCTGACTGATTCTGTGATTCTATGATCCTTGTGATCCCTTCCAACCCTGATTCTAGGATTTGAAGACACCTTTAAGATGAGCTAAAATCATGTATTTACATCAACCTGCTTTGGAAGGGGGATTGGACTTGCTGATCTCTGGAGGTCCCTTCCAACCTCTAGCATTCTGTGGTTCCATGGTTCTGGTTGTTGGTGTAACAATCAAGAGGTTGCATCACAACAGGAGGTTGATGCAAGAGGATGAAAGAATCCTCTGTGGGCATGCAGGGAGAATTTGAAGTGAAAACTCAGATTCTGGAGCACATTCAGCTTCCATCTGCCCCTAATGAAGAGCTGTCACCTTGCAGCATCTGATCCCTATTCACAAACTTGTGATCCTTTTTTAGAAGGGGGATTGGACTTGCTGATCTCTGGAGGTCCCTTCCAACCTCTAGCATTCTGTGGTTCCATGGTTCTGGTTGTTGGTGTAACAATCAAGAGGTTGCATCACAACAGGAGGTTGATGCAAGAGGATGAAAGAATCCTCTATGGGCATGCAGGGAGAATTTGAAGTGAAAACTGAGATTCTGGAGCACATTGAGTGACCTGTACTAGTGGGAGGTGTCCCTGCCTATGGCAGGGGGTTGGAACTGGATGATCCTTGAGGTCCCTTCCAACCTTACCATTCTATGATTCAGCTTCCATCTGCCCCTAATGAAGAGCTGTCACCTTGCAGCATCTCATCCCTATTCAGAAACTTTTCATCTCAAGGCTCCTTGGGCTAATAAGTCTGTAAGAGCACTATGAACACATTCATCATCCCATTTATCATCTCCCACCTTCAGCAAGGCCCCAGAGAGAGGCACCACACCGGGGAGTTATTTAGGGCTGGCGTGACCATTGGCTGCAGACGTGTGTCCAACACAGAGGCTCTGTAATGGGACCATAAATCCTTCCAATTACTCCTCCTGCTGCTATTTACAGCCCTGACACTTTTTAATATTGCAACTTCTTATTCATCTCTGATCAACTTGCAGCACTGACACTTTTTTAATACCCTGGCTCCTTCTCCTGCAAAAGGCAGTGATGGAGCCTCTGTCAGACCACCATGAGATGTGCTGGGAAGGGATGAGAAAGGCTCAGCTCACCTCCCTGGAGGTGCTCAGGACCAGGTTGGATGAGGTCTTGAGCAACCTGTTCGAGAGGGAGGTGTCCCTGCCTATGGCAGGGGGTTGGAACTGGCTGAGCTTTGAGGTCCCTTCCAACTTAAACCATTCATGTGACAAGTGGTGTCCCTCAGGGGTCAGTGCTGGCACCACTGCTGTGTAACATCTCTGTCAGTGCCATGGAGAGAGGAATCAGTGCAGCCTCAGCAAGTGTGCAGCTGGCACCAAGCTGTGTGGCACAGTCACTTGCTAGAGGGCAGGGATCCATCCAGAGGGACCTGCACAGGCTGCAGAGCTGTGCCCAGGCCAACCTCAGGACATTCAACAAGGCCAAGTGCAAGGTCCTGCAGCTGGGTAGGCACAATGCCAAGCACAGCTCCAGGCTGGGTGGGGAATGGCTGAGAGCAGCCCTGAGGAACAGGCCCTGGGGGTCTGGGGTGATGAAAAGCTCAAGATGAGGCTGCAGTGTGAGTGCAGCCCAGACAGCAACTGTGTGCTGGGCTGCAGCAAGAGCAGTGTGGGCAGCAGGGCAAGGGAGGGGATTGTGCCCCTTTGCTCTGCTCTCCTCAGACCCCAGCTGCAGTCCTGTGTGCAGTTCTGGAGCCCCCAGCACAGGAAGGACATGGAAGTGTTGGAGCCAGTGCAGAGGAGGCCACCAAGATGCTGAGAGGGCTGCAGCAGCTGTGCTGTGAGGACAGGCTGAGAGAGTTGGGGCTCTGCAGCCTGGAGAGGAGAAGGCTTCCAGGAGAGCTTGGAGTGGCCTTCCAGTGTCTGAAGAGGGCCTACAGGAAGGCTGTGGAGGGACTATTGACAAGGGCTTGGAATGACAGGACAAGGGGAATGGGTTTGAACTGGCAGGGGGAAGATTTAGACTGGATGTTAGGAGGAAGTTCTTTATGGTGAGGGTGGTGAGGCACTGGCACAGGTTGGACGAGGCCTTGAGTGACCTGTGCTAGTGGGAGGTGTCCCTGGCTATGGCAGGGATTTGGAACTAGATGATCCTTGAGGTCCCTTCCAATCTTACCATTCTATGATTCTATGATTGATTCAGGAGCTGGATTCTGGAGCTGCATTCAGGAACACAGCAGGGATATGGGGATGAAAGACAAAAGGGACAGAACCCTCCTGGACATCAACCAGTGAAGAAGAAGTTTAACTCTGGTGCATGGAATCACAGAATGTTAGAAGTTGAGAGACACCTCCAGAGATCAGCAAGTCCAATCCCCTCCTGCCAAAGCAGGATCACAAGTTTCTGAATAGGGATCAGATGCTGCAAGGTCCTGAATACCTCCAGGGAGGGTGTGGAGGACAGAAACACAGAATGGGATCAAAGATCAAAGATCCCATTCTGTGCTTCTGTCCTCCACAACCTCCCTGGACAACCTGTGCCAGTGTCTCACCACCCTCACTGCAAACAACTTCTGCCTACCTGACAAAGAGATCCTCATGCAGGGAGCCTCCCTGAGCAGATAATGAAGGAGGATGTGGCTGCTTGTGTATGCAGCTCCACCAGCCCAGCTGACTCACCCTCTGATCAAGAGCCATGTGGAGCAAGGGAGCAGCCTCTCATTGAAGCCAGAGTACCCAGTGTAAATTAAAAGGGGAGAAGCAGCGTGGGACATGTTGGTCTCAGACCTGCTATTGACTCCACTAAGAACAGGATCAGACTCATTATGTACCCAATTAACTAGGCCAGGAGTGCCTGCAGGGCAGAGAGAGGAGGTGGCAGCTGCCAGGTCTGACCCATGGGGCTGGGGACCAGTGGTGATGAGAGCCAGGCAGAGATGATTGCTCACCAAGGCTTTCCCATCTCCTCTTGGAGCTGTTTCCTCTTGTCATAGAATCATAGAATGGTTTAGGTTGGGAGTGACCTCAAAGATCATCTACCAAGCCCCTGCCATAGGCAGGGACACCTCCCACCAGAACAGGTCACTCAAGACCTCATCCAGCCTGGTCCTGAACAGCTCCAGGAAGGTTGTGGATGACACAATGTGTGGATCCCATTCTGTGCTTTTGTCATCCACAACCTCCCTGGGCAACCTGTGCCAGTGTCTCACCACCCTCACTGCAAACTACTTCTTCCAGTTTTAATCTTCCCTCTGACACTTCAAACTCATTCCTCCTCTTCCTGGCATTCCAAGCCCTTGTCAATAGTCCCTCCCCAGCCTTCCTGGAGCCCCCTTCAGATCCTGCAAGGCCACTCCAAGCTCTCCTGGAAGCCTTCTCCTCTCCAGGCTGCAGAGCCCCAACTCTCTCAGCCTGTCCTCACAGCACAGCTGCTGCAGCCCTCTCAGCATCTTGGTGGCCTCCTCTGCACTGGCTCCAACACTTCCATGTCCTTCCTGTGCTGGGGGCTCCAGAACTGTACACAGGACTCCAGGTGGGGTCTGTCATGTTGGAGACCTCCTCACTCTCTACAGCTGCCTGAAAGGAGGTTGGAGCCAGGTGTGGGGGTTTTTTCTCTTCTGCCTAGTAACAAGTGATAGCATAAGAGTAAATGGCCTGAAATTGTGCAAGGGAAACTTCAGGCTGGATGTTAGAAGAAACTTCTTCACTAGAAGGGGTCAAACACTGGAACAGGCTCCCCAGGGAGATGGTTGAGTCCCCATCCCTGGAGGTGTTCAGAAGATATTGGATATGGAGGATGCAGTTCAGCCTCAGTCTTAGTACCGTCAGAAAATGGTTGGACTTGATCTTAAAAGTCTTTTCCAATCAAGANTGCCCATCCCTGGAGGTGTTGAAGCAAAGCCTGGCTGGGGCACTTAGTGCCATGGTCTGCTTGGTTGGGTAGGGCTGGGTGCTAGGTTGGGCTGGGTGAGCTTGAAGCTCTCTGCCAACCTGCTTGATTCTATGATTCTCTGATTAATAAACAATATTAATCTGTGATGAATTGTCTCTTGCATCAATTAATTGCCCCTCCATAACACCTGCTGAGGGCTTTCCATTTTGATTTCAAAAGGGCAGCACAGGAATGTAGAGAAGGTCCTGCATGGCCACTCTGAGGGCTCACTTAGCTCAAAGGTTTTGACAGCATCACAGAATCACAGAATTTTTTCAGTTGGAAAAGATCTCTGAGATCATCCAGTCCAGTCTTTGACCCAACACCACCATGGGCACTATACTATGGCTCAAAGTGCCATGCCCACACCTTTCTTTAACATCTCTTTGGGCAGCCTGTTCCGGTGCCTGACCACTCTTGCAGGAAAGAAATTGTTCCTGATCTTCAACCTAAACCTCCCCTGGCACAATTTCAGGCCATTTTCTCTTGCTCCATCACCTGATGCCAGGAAGAAGAGACCAGCCCCCACCTCACTCCAACCTCCTTTCAGGGAGCTGTAGAAAGCAATGAGGTTTCCCCTCAGCCTCCTCCTCTCCAGGCTAAGTGGAAGGGTTAATTTTAAGGAAAGAATTGTCCCAAGGTCTGTTACAAACCTGCAAGAGGACAGGGAGAAGGCTTGAAGCAGAGGAACAATTCCAAACACAGGCTTCAGTGCCTGGGGTTAATGTCAACACCAGGGAGGGAAAAGTCTCTTGTGATCATCTTCATTTTCCACTCCATTTTCTAAACATCCCTAACGAGCTCTGGAAGAAGCTGCAGTTACATAAGGACACAGGCAGCTTGTAAACAGAGGTTTCAAAGTCCTGAGGGGATGAGAAGAGAACATACTGGCCTGAGCTCCAACTTTCTGAAGCACTTTGGAGTTATTCTTGCATCTTGAATAAGCTCTGAACTTGAAGGAGTCCCAGTCCTCAAAGGGGTCCTGTGAGAAAGGTGGGGAGGGACTTTGTACAAGGGCTTGCAGTGACAGGACCAGAGGCAGTGGCTTGAGGCTGGAAGAGAGGAGACTGAGACTGGGGATTAGAATCTTAGAATCATAGAATGGGAAGGTTGGAAGGGACCTCAGGGATCAGCCAGTTCCAACCCCCTGCCACAGGCAGGGACACCTCCCACTA
>WBNM01030864.1:0-17109 GCA_013399055.1 Ramphastos sulfuratus | reverse complement strand
CACAACCAAAATCCCCAAGTGAAGTTCTCTTGGTTATGGCATTACTTAATCACAGAATCACAGAACATTAGAGGGTGGAAGGGACCTCCAGAGATCACCCAGTCCAATCTCCCCACCAAAGCAGGATCCCCTAGGGTATTCCACACAGGAATGCATCCAGGTGGGGTTGGAAAGTCTCCAGAGAAGGAGACTCCACAACCTCTCTGGGCAGCCTTTTCCAGGGCTCTGGTACCCTCACTCAAAAGAAGTTTCTCCTTATGTTGAGCTGAAACCTTCTCTCTTCCAGTTTGTAATTGTTTTGGTTAGAAAAGACCTTAAAGATCATTGGCTCCAACCATCAGCCTAAAAGCACCATGGCCTTTAAACCATGTCCCAAAGCACCATGCCCACAGGTTTCTTGAACACCTCCAGGGATGGTGACTCCACCACCTCTCTGTGCAACCTATTCCAATGTTTGAGATGGAGTCCTCCCCATCTATGGAAGGAGGCAGGTTGTGCTTCTCTCCATCCATTTTTGGTTAACTTTGGCTGGAAACTCTTCAGACATAGAATCAGAATTGTCTTGACTGGAAAAAAACTTCAAGATCATTGGGTCCAACCACTACCTAAATTTACCAAATCCACATCCTTCAGCACCACATCTGAGTGCTGAAGAGGAGGCTGAGGGGAGATGTCATGGCTGTCTACAGCTACCTGAAGGGAAGTTGTGGAGAGGCTGCTGCTGGGTTCTTCTCACAGGTCATTGGAGACAGAACAAGGGGGAATGGTGCTGGATTTGCTCCAGAGGAAGGCAAGGAAGGTGGGGAAGTGCCTAGAAAATAAATCTGATGAGGAGCAACTGAAGGAGCTGGGCATAGGTAGTTTGAAAGAGAGGAGGCTGAGGGGAGACCTCATGGCAGTCTGCAGCTACCTGAAGGGAAGTTGTGGAGAGGTTGGTGCTGGTCTCTTCTCACAGGTCATTGGGGGGAATGGCCTCAAGCTGAGACTGGGTAGGTTTAGACTGGACATTAGGACATTAGGAAAAAGATTTTCATGAAGAGTGGTCAGGGACTTGAATACCCAGGGAGGTGGTGGAGTCACCAACCCTGGATGTGTTGAAGGGTTGTTTGGATGTGATGCTTGGAGCTATGGTTTAAGGTGAATCTTGTAGAGTAGGGTTCTTGGTTGGACTTGGTGATCCTGAGGGGTTTTACCAACCTGGCTGTTTCTGTGATTCTGTGATCTCTGCATCTTTTAAACACCCCTGGACTCTTTAGAAGACTTGACCATGCAGATGTGAGACCACTGCCAAGCTTGACACCCACCACAGAGCTATCCTGATCCCTGCAGGACTTTCAGCATGACTGTAGCGTGGACAAATTCTCACCTGAGGAATGCAAAAGAAATTGTTCTTCCTTCTCCACCTAGGTTCAAAGTCTGCATTGATTTTTAAAGCTAATTTTATGTAGCTTCTGTGAAAAACCTGATTTAAAAGGAACATTCCAACTTCATAATTTATCAGTTTCTCTACTTTGAAGTCTTCCACATGTGCTGTGGATAACACACTCCACAAGCTGATGGATGAGCCAAATGCTTTTTAGCTATGTCTGGTGACCCAGAACTTTACCTGGTGGAAACCAACAGATTTGAGAGAAGAAAAAATAATATTCTCCCATGATTTGACCTTTTACCTTTTCAGTAGGACTATGGTGGGTTTTATTTATGCCTACACTATGAGCAGTCAAGACTAGACACCATTTCCCCTTGGTCTGCATCCTGTTTTTGAAAACAATAGCTACATTTTTGACACAGTGCCAGCCCAAAATTCATGCCTGCCTGCATCCTTTAGAGCACAAACTTGGCTAATATAATATTTTGGTGCACTGAAATGACAGTTCCAATCAGAGCAGGTTGAGGGTTTTTTGTTTTTGTTTTTTTTTAATCAATAATATATTTTTTCCCCCCTAAACATTTAAATGTTTTAGGAATAATAAACAAAGATGAGAGGCATCATCCTTCGATGAACTGTGGACACATAAATTCCTCTGACCTAACCTCTAGCCCTCTCATGCAATTCAAAAGTTCAGCTTGGGATGAAATTTTGCTGAATTTCTGCTCTGCTTAGGACAGACAGCTTGAAACAAATGAAAGGAAAGGAGCAAATCACAGAATCACAGAATGTCAGGGGCTGGAAGGGACATCAAAAGCTCATCCAATCCAACCTCCCCTGCCAGAGCAGGATCAACTAGACCAGATCACACAGGAATGCTTCCAGGCATCTTTTGAATGTCTCCAGAGAAGGAGACTTCACAACCCCCTTGGGCAGCCTGTTCCGATGTTCTGTCACTCTCACAGGGAAAAAAATATTTCCTTGTGTTTAAATGAAACTTCCTATGCCTCAGCTTCCACCCATTGCCTCTTGCCCTGTCATCAGGCATCACCAAGAAGAGACTCTTGGCACTCACCCTTTGCATGTTTATATACATTGATGAGGTCACCTCTCAGGATCCTCTTCTCCAAGCATCACAGCCCCAGCCCCCTCAATCTCTCCTTATAAGAGACCTGTTCCATTCCCTTCATCATCTTTGTGGCTCTGTGCTGGACTCTCTCAAGCAGTTCTATGTCCCTCTTCTGAGGGATCCAGAACTTGACACAGTACTCCAGATGTGGCCTCAGCAGGGCAGAGTAGAGGGGCAGGAGAACCTCTCTCGACCTACTAACCACAGCCCTTTTAATCCACCCCAGAATGGCTTTGCCCCTCCTGGCCACCAGAGCACATTGCTGGCTCATGCGCAACCTCCCATCCACTAGGACCCCCCGATCCTTTTCCCCTTTGCTGCCTTCCAACAGGTCAAAGAAGAGAGGGAGAGGAAGGATGGAGTAAACAGAACATCTGGGGAAGAAAAAGCGAACACTGCAGAAGAAGAATGAGTACTCTGTTGGTGGTGTTGCTTTTGATAGTGAGAGTTTCACCCAGGCTGTCCTCTGAGTGCAGTCCAAGAAGTTGCTGGATTCATCAAATTCTCTGAGCATCACCCTAATGTCATCACCAGACCCATATATGTTGTTGGCACCACTTGTAGAGCAAAAAGTGAGCACCACCAACAGCTGTGCCTTTACTGGTGTGAACGAAACTCTCCCAGCTAAGGGCTGTACCCAATCAGGAACTTGGATGTGCTGCTTGGATTGTCCTGGGAGAAACAAGCACATTTTAAATTCGTGGAACAAGAAGGATTCAGGCACTCAGGCTCATCTGAAAACCCTCCAGAATAATTAAAATTGTCCCAGAAGTGCTGAATAATTCACATCCCAAGTTCTGTAAGCCCCAATTGATGGGAAGGCATCTCTCCTTTCCCCATTGTATAAAGCTTCTTCCAGGAGGCAGGTCTCTGCTGAGTCCTCTGGGCTCAGGATTGATCCCAGTGTACATTTACATCTGCACCACCACTGAGGCTGTAAAAAATCCACCCAACATTTGACTTACATTTTCTATGTGTTTCTTCCTTCTTCCCTGCTGATGCAGAATGTTTTAAACGTCCCTCTCTGTTTATGTGCTTTTATTCTCCTCCTTCCACTCTGAACCAATTCTCATAACCTTTCTGCAAAGGTCTCATTTCTCACACCTTTCCCAGTTGCTGCTGAACCCTCTGAACTCTCTCACAGAGTCTGGCTGGAAAACTTTGCCAGGTTTTTAAACTTCATTCTTGAAAGAAAGTACCAGGGATCTTGAAGAGTGCCTTTGAGAGGTCTGCAAAGCAAGGCAGCAGAAGGAGAGGGGGGTGGAAGCAGCTGCCATAGAGCTAGGTTTCATGACCTAATAAATCATCCTTGCTGTCAGGAGTTGGGAATGGGCTGGTGAATGAGTGGCAGATGCTCTCTGTGAACCCCTCTCCCTTCCCAAAGGGAAGAGGAAGAGGAAAAGGGAGGGAGGCTGATGGGTTGGGAAAGAAACCAAACCAGCTTTAATGCAAAGAATCACAATAAATCATATGGATGCAAATAGATACAAACCAATATCAAACCCAACCCTTGATGGCAATTACGTCACCATCATCAGCAATGCTGTGGGCAGACATTGAGAGAGTCCAAAATGGTCTCAATAGCAGATAGGAACTGGATTCAGGAGCTGGTTTCTGCAACAGGATCCAGGAATTCATGGATAGAATTGAAAGCAGAATCGATGTGATCCCTCAGCTTTGTCTTGAAGATGACATCCATGGAATGAAATCTCTAGTTGGACAGTTTAAGGTCACCTCTGCAGGTGACACACAAGATGTAGCAGTGCCCTTGGTCTGCACAGGAGCAAGTCTCAGCAAGAGCCTTTCTGCAGCCCACCCCTTGGCAGTGACTCTCCCCATAGCCAGAGCCTTTCTGCAGCCCACCCCTTGGCAGTGACTCTCCCCATAGCCAGAGCCTTTCTGCAGCCCACCCCTTGGCAGTAACTCTCCCCATAGCCAGAGCCTATCTGCAGCCCACCCCTTGGCAGTGAGTCTGCCCATAGCCAGAGCCTTTCTGAACTTAAGAAAGTGCCCTCACTGAGCAGAGCCTGAGCTGGAAAGTTAAATCCCTGAACAGAATTAGTGCTGTTCCAGCTCAGACCAAGACACTTATTCAGGATGTAAATGATACTTGGACATAGTCTAAGCCTTTTTAATTTGTCAGGTGAAACATGAAGATGGTTTAAACTACTTCACAAACAAAGAGAGGTGTAGAGAGCTCTGAGGCTTTGGCTGGTGATCAGGTTGTAACTGATGCCATTCATTTGTGGCTGTGATGTCTTCAAAAACTCCACTGAGGTAAGCAGAAAAATGATTGCCCCTGTGGAGAGTGTGTTGTGTCTGCATTCTGACTTGTGGGGGTGTATGAAAGAGGGGAAAAGCAAGGGAGGTCTGGATAGTTGTGTGAAAAACTTATCTGTGCCTTAAGTCCATCTTTTAGGCCTTGACTAATTGAATAAAACTTTTAATTATTATTATTAGAGGAAGAAAGATAGGGAGATCTATTCCTTTGCTTTGATCCAAAGAAAGCAAGATTGTTTTGGTTTTATTTTTTTGAGAAAAGAATTTATTCCCACAAGAACTCTTAAATAAGACCAAAATCCCAGCAGAGGAGTTTTGAAATCCTCCATCCCTGGAGGTCTTTAAGGCCAAGCTGGATGCTGTTCTGAGCAACCTGATCTAGTGTGAGGCGTCCGTGCCTGTGGCAGGAGGGCTGGAGCTAGGTGATCCTTGAGGTACCTTCCAGTCCTGACAATTCCATGATTCTGTGAAATAAGTGGTAAGAAAAAACCCAATATTTGGACTATGAGATGCTGAAAGCTTCGCTGCTTAGACTGCAGTAAGTGAGACCTGGGCCTCTGAGAGACCTGGGGGAAAAAAAGAAGAGTGAAAGGGCATCTCCTCAGTGCTTGTCAATATCTAAAGGGTGAAGGTCATGGGGATGGGGCTAGGGTCTTTGTGGTGGTGGCCAGTAGTAGGACAAGGGGCAATGAGTGCAAACTAGAATAGAACAGAATGGTTTTGGTTGGAAGGGACCTCAAAGATCATCCAGTTCCACCTCCCCGCCATAGGCAGGGACACCTCCCGCTAGAACAGGCCGCTCAAGACCTCATCCCACCTGGCCTTGAACACCTCCAGGGAGATTGTGGAGCACAGAATCACTCAATGTGATCCCCAATGTGATCTTGGATCACATTGGGTGATTCTGTGCTCCACAACCTCCCTGGGCAACCTGTGCCAGTGTCTCACCACCCTCACTCTAAATAACTTCTTCCTAAACTAGAACACAGGAGATTTCAGTGGATATTGAAAAGAAACTTCTTTCCTGGGAGAGTGATGGAGAACTTGACCAGGCTGCCCAGAGATGTTGTGGAGACTCCCTCTCTGAAGACTGTCAGAACTCACCTGGATACANTGATCTTGGATCACATTGGGTGATTCTGTGCTCCACAACCTCCCTGGGCAACCTGTGCCAGTGTCTCACCACCCTCACTCTAAATAACTTCTTCCTAAACTAGAACACAGGAGATTTCAGTGGATATTGAAAAGAAACTTCTTTCCTGGGAGAGTGATGGAGAACTTGACCAGGCTGCCCAGAGATGTTGTGGAGACTCCCTCTCTGGAGACTGTCAGAACTCACCTGGATACAATCCTGTGCAAGCTGCTCTAGGTGACCTTTGTTTAATAGGGGGTTGTACTGGATGATCTCCAGAGGTCCATTTCAACCCCCACCATTCTGTAGTTCTGTGACTTGTCTAACCACACATCACTCAGGTACTCTGCCGGAGGACAGAATAGAATCACAGAATCATAGAATGGTTTACATTGGAAGGGATCTCAAGGATCATACAGTTCCAACCCCCTGCCATAGGCAGGGACACCTCCCACTAGCACAGGTCACTCAAGGCCTCGTCCAACCTGGCCTTGAACACCTCCAGGGAGGGAGCAGCCACAACCTCCCTGGGCAACCTGTGCCAGTGTCTCACTTCCCTCACTGTAAAGAACTTCCTCCTAACATCCAGTTTCAAGCTCCCCTCTGCCAGTTCAAACCCATTACCCTTTGTCCTGTCATTGCAAGACCTTGTCAGTAATCGCTCCCCAGCCCTCCTGTACCCCCTTCAGATACTGGAAGGCTGCTGTAAGGTCTTCTAGAAGCCTTCTCTTCTCCAGGCTGCAGAGCCCCAACTCTCGTAGCCTGTCCTTGTAGCAGAGCTGCTCCAGACATCTGAGCATACTTCGTGTGTGGGAGCCTACTGAGGAGTAGTAGGAAGTGGACATATGAAATTGAATGAAGTGAGACATTCTGTGGTGCCCAAACACATGACTTCATTGCACTCTTATTGCTTTCTTGAAAGCCTCCTCATGAGCAGCTTAAGGAAGCAGGAGGTTGGGAAAGCAACCACACCGTGGGAAAAGCGGAGAAACAGATAACATGATATTGGATGAAATCAGACAGAGTTGTTCAAAACAGAGTTGTTCAAAACCTTCCTGGCTGAAGGCTGGCCTTGGTTTCTGCTTTTGATTACTGTTAAAAGAGGGTAAACTGACATTAGACTTCAGAGAGCAAATCTAATATATCAACCAGTTAAAGTGAAGGACTCAGAGCTCCTGTTTCTCAAACCGGCTCTGATCCAACAGTGGCTTTGACTGAATGCCCACAAACTGGTGCTCAGTTGGCTTTGAGATACCCTGGAGTATGCTGCCAGGCCTCCAGCTGATGCTGAAGAAGAGCTGAGTTTCTTGATCCTGTATCACAGAATCACAGAGTATTAGAGGTTGGAAGGGACCTCCAGAGATCATCCAGCCCAACTCCCCCACCAAAAGCAGGATCCCCTAGGGTAGTCCACACAGGAATTCATCCAGGGGGGTTTGGAAAGTCTCCAGAGAAGGAGACTCCACAACCTCTCTGGGTAGCCTGCTCCAGTGCTCTGGCACCCTCACACCAAAGAAATTTCTCCTCCTGTGGAGCTGAAACCTTCTCTGTTCCAGTTTGGATCCATTGCTCCTTGGCTTATTGCTGGGCCCCAGCCAAAAGAGCTTGGCCCCCTTCACTTGACACCCCCCACATCCCCCTCAGGTATCTCAGGTATTAGGTCCCCTCTCAGTCTTCTCTTGTTGAGGTGAAACCTTCTCTATTCCACTTTGTATCATCCATGCAAATGCTATACTGATGTAACTTAAACCCCAGGGGCATCCCAAATGTTTTGCTGCCTGTGTTTGGACAACTGACTCAAGACTTTAGCTCTGGGTCCAGATTAAGTTCTGGTTTGTACCAGAAGCAGTGTGACCAGTAGGACTAGAGAGGCCAACAGGACTTCTCATCCTGTTCTTGACACTTGTGAGGTCACATCTTGACTATCAGTCAAGTGTTCAGTTTCAGGTCACTCACAAGAAGGACGTCTTCGTGCTGGAGTGAGTCATGTTTTAGTGGTGGACTTGTCAGTGTTAAGTTTCTAGATGGACAAGATGATCTTAAGGATCCTTCCAACCTGAGTGACTCTGGCCCTGAGTAACCTGATCTAGTTGAGAAGCATTGCTGCCCATGGCAGGGAGGTTGGATTAGATGATCTCTAAGGTCTCTTCCAGCCTTAGCCATTCTATGACTTTAAGATGCTTAAATGTGAATGTCTAGAGGTAGTTATCACCATGTGAGCTGATGGCTGATGCTTCTGTTGCAGCTAGTGGAGATCTGTTCAATACAGGTGATCAAAGCTGAAGAGAGCTTTATCTCACCGTGTAGCAGGACTGTAGATCTCCCAGAAGATCATAGCCTCCATTTCACTAGGAGGCCTAGAGGAACTCAGGTGTCCATCAGCAGACTGAGATGCTATAATCCTTCACAATGGTACCTGCATTTTAATTTCCCTTTGTGTTTTCAATGCCTTAACCTGGGCTACAGATTGAGATGGCACTGGCTATTGGGAGCTCACCTCCCTAGACCTTTCTCATGAGACACAGTGAATGGAGATTGTGGTGGCTTTTCCTTCTCTTTTTCTCCCACAGCACAGTGCTTAGAGCACCCTGTGGAGTATGGCACATCATGTCTCAATTTTCTTCTCTGCAGGAAGGGAATTGCTTTAGTCAGTACATCAAATAATATTGGACCATGGTAATTCCCAAACATCTTGCTCAGGCTCTTCCCCTCTACCTCCTGCAGTCCTGGTGGCCAGTTTGTTGTGTTGAGGGTACAGCTGCCTCCTCCACAGATTACTGAATTGCTCTTTAAGGAGCTCAAAGTTCTCTAAACTGAGACAAAATTGAGGATAAATTGATTTGGCCCACTTAGCTCTCTCCTTGGATTGACAAGGACAATGTCCCAGTGGCCAGCTTGTTGTGTTGAGGGCACAGCTGCCTCCTCCACAGATTATGGTCCTGCTCTGGCAGGGGGGGTTGGACTCGATGCTCTCTTTGGGTCCCTTACAACCCCTAACATCTTGTGAGCCTGTGAATGGCTTTGTGCTCTCTGCGGCGTGTCTGAATGCACCAAGGAGCAGACTCCTAAACTTCAACATCAAACACAGCCCTCTGNTTCTATGATTCTATGGAACAATAAGCAGATGAACAAGGACTGTGAAGATTCAGGTTTTTATTGACTTACTAGACTAGAGTGGCAATTGAAGCACCCAAATTTCCCCTTTCTGGGCCTTCACCTCCATGAGCATCTCTGCTCCAAAATAGGAAAGGAGCAAGATTTGGGGGTGATGGGTCCAGGTCAGCAATGCAATAACTTGCCTGACGTCTGTGGTGAAACAACTAGGGAGAGATTAGAGGAAACATATGGTCTTGGATCACATATGTAAGGCAAGAAACATATGTTAAAGTCTATTACAAAAAAGATTTTTTTCCAAGAGTAAGCAACAATTAATGAAGCTGGGGTTTGGAAACTCTTCAGCCTACGACTCTTGCCAGCACTTTTTTGTAGCAATGTTTTAAAGTGAAAGGCAGTGGAGCCCTAAAACTTGTAAATATTATTAAAAAGCATCAATTATGGCACAAGTACTCATGATGGAAGGAAAATTTACAAGGAAAAAAACTCTTTTTGATTGAAAATCTTAGCCTGCATTATAGGAAGGATAAGGACCTGATGGAGTGGACTCAGAGGAGAACCACAAAAATAATGAGGGGGTTGGAGCAGCTCTGCTATGAGGACAGGCTGAGGGAGCTGGGGGTGTGCAGCCTGGAGAAGAGAAAGCTCCAGGGAAACCTAATAGCAGCCTGCCAGTGACTGAAGTGGGCTACAAGAATCATAGAATCATAGAATGGTAAGGTTGGAAGAGACCTCAAAGATCATCCAGTTCCAACTCCCTGCCATAGGCAGGGACACCTCCCCACAGAACAGGTCACTCAAAGCCTCCTCCAACCTGGCCTTGAACACCTCTAGGGAGGGAGGAACCACAACCTCCCTGGGCAATCAGGACAAGAAGGGTGCAGAGAGACTGCAAAGGCCTTCAGGGACAGGATGACAGGTGATGGCTTCAAAGTAGAGTAGAGAAGATTCAGATTGGATGTGAGGAACAAGTTCTACACCATGAGGGTAGTGGAACACTGCAACAAGTTGCTTGGAGAGGTTGTTGTGGCCCCATCCCTGGAGATATTCAAGGTGAGGCTCAACAGGGCTCTCGTCAAGCTGATCTAGTCCCTGATGTCTGCAGAGGGTTGGACTGGATGAGCTTTCAAGGTCCCTTCCAACCTAGACCATTCTATGATTCTATGATTCTGTGATTCTGTGATTCTATGATTCTATGATTCTATCTTCAGAGGTCCCTTTCTGTGTCCATCATTCTACAATTCTATAGTCTTACCTTACTGGTCTCTTCTGGAACTTCAGAAGGTTAATACCATTATTTTATTTTATGTTTTTTCCTATGTCTCAGCACTAACTGATGCATTAAAACATGAAATGATTTATGTAATCTTCACAGCCCAGCATATTTATTTATTTACTTTATGTTTACTTTGCTTTGCTTCACTTTGTTTGGATTTAGGGATTATTGGGGATGGGGGTTGGGAGGGGGTGGGTGGGAAATGTTATTTGGCATGAAGCTGATTGAAGCACTTCCTCATCTACTCTGGAGCAAAGATAATAAAAGCAAACTGAATGTTGCAATGATTTATTTGCTTTTAATTGTGTGAGAATGTGCTTACTGCAGCAGGAATAACTAAATTCAAGCTGAAGCTCTGACTTTGCAAAGAAAACATTTCCCAACTTCATGCTTTTGTTTTGTTCTCTTCTGCTGATTTCCAGAATTTTCATGGAGAAAAAAGAAAAAGAAAAGGAAAACATTAATTTTTAATTGAGAGGAAACATGATGTGAATTCAGACTACCACCACCTGCCTAACTCTGCCCACATCTGACATCATCACCCACTTTGGCCATCTCTCTGGACCCCTTCCACAGCTTCACTGCAGGCAGTAGGCATCACTAGCAGGCTTCTGCTGCTCAAAAGTTTCTCTGCTAGTCTATTCCTCACCTAAGTGCATGACTCATTCTCACTCTGCAAAGATTCAGAGAATCATTCAGGCTGAAAGGAGCCTCTGGAGAGCTCCAGTCCAGCTCCCTGATCAAAGCAGGGCCAGCTTCAATGTCAGTAGTGGTTGCTCCGATGAGTTTTGAAAAACCCCAAGGATTTTCCAGAGTTTGACCTCTCTCATTATGAAGAATGTTTTTTTTTCCCCTCATGTTCACTCTGAACTTCCCCAATTGCAGCTCTGAGCAGTCACATCTTGTCCTTTGACAGAATATTCCTGGGAGGAATTGATGCTATCTTCTTTCTGACTGCCCTTCCAGTACTGAAGGAAGACTTCCCCCCACAGACTTCTCTTCTCCAGGCTGAACAAGCCCAGTTCATTCCACTTCTTTCTCAGATCTCAGTTATCCTATGCTGACCATCCTGGTGGCCTCAGCTGGACTCACTCCAGTTTGTCAGCCTCTCTCTTCCACTGGGAGACCCACAGCTGGACACAATAACCAGATGTGGTGTAAGATTTGCCAAGCAGAGAGCAGTATCAGCATCTCTTGACTTTCTAACTAAGCTTTTGCAAATACAGTTCAGTGTGCAGCTGGATTTAGCTGTCACTAAGAGCATGATGTTGATTCTTGTCCACTCAGATCCTCAGGGCTTTTTCTGCAAAGCTGCTTTCCAGTTACCTTGTTCCTAGGCTGAAGCGTTGCATGAGCTTGTCCAGTTCAAGGTGCAGATCTTTGCTGAACATCATGATTCTGTCCCTTTACTCTGCTCTTGTCAGACCCCCCTGGAGTACTGTGTGCAGTTCTGGAGCCCCCAGCACAGGAAGGACATGGAACTGTTGGAGTGGGTCCAGAGGAGGCCAAGAAGATGCTCGGANTTTGAGATCTTTGAGTCCAATCTATCACCTAACACCTTCTAATTAACTAAACCATGGCACTAAGTGCCTCATCCAGTCTCCTTTTAAATACCAAGTCCAACCTAGAACCCTACTCTACAAAGTGCACCCTAAAGTACACCACAAGCACCACATGCAAATGACCTTTAAACATCCCCAGGGTTGGTGACTCCACCACATCCCCAGGCAGCACTTTCCAATGCCAATATTCTTGCTGTCAAGAACTTCTTCCTAACATCCAACCTGAACCTGCCCTGGCACAGCTTGAGGCTGTGTCCTCTTGTTCTGTCACTGGTGCCTGGGAGAAGAGCCCAACCCCACCTGGCTACAACCTCCTTTCAGGTAGCTGTAGAGAGCAATGAGGTCTGCCCTGATCCTCCTCTTCTGCAGGCTGGACACCCCCAGCTCCCTCAGCCTCTCCTCACAGGGCTGTGCCCCAGCCCCCTCACCAGCCTTGCTGCCCCTCTCTGGACACCTTCAAGCACCTCAACATCTTTCTTAAAATGAGGGGCCCAGAACTGGGCACTATTCGCTTCCCATTTGTCTTTTAATTTCTGATTTAGTTGTGCTTATTCCCTCTCTGTACTCCCCACCCCATACCTCCTGCCCAGCTGCCTGTCTCAAACTTTATTCTCTTTGGTGGATTTTCTGCCTGAAAATGAGTTTCTCTCCGTTTTTAGTCTTGTCTCCAGGATCCTCTCCTGGAGGACTTCACTCTCCAGTCCATTTTTCTGAAGGGTGTGTGTGGGGAGGGGGTGTCTGACACCTGTCAGGTTGTGCTGCCATCCAATGAGATCTGGACAGGCTGAGAGCTGGGTGGAGGCAAACCTCATGAAGTTCAGGAAGGACAAGTGCAGGGTCCTACATCTGGGGAGGATTAACAGCAGGCACCAGGACAGTTTGGGGCTGCCCTGCTGGAAATCAGCTCCCTGGAGAAGGACCTTGGAGTGCTGGTGGGCAGCAAGTTCTGCATGGGCCAGCAATGTGCCCTGGTGGCCAAGAGAGCCAATGGCAGCCTGGGGGGCAGCAAGAGAAGTGTGGCCAGCAGGGCTAGGGAGGTTCTATCTGCTCTACTCTATCCTGGTGAGACAACACCTGGAGTATTGTGTCCAGTTTGGGGCTCCTCGGTTCAAGAGAGACAGGGACCTGCTGGAGAGAATCCAGCAGAGAGCCATGAGGATGAGTGGGGGACTTGAGCATCTCCCCTATGGAGAAAGACTGAGAGCCCTGGGGCTGTTTAGCCTGGAGCAGAGAAGGCTGAGAGCAGATCTGAGCAATGGGTACAAATAAGCTGCCCAGAGAGGTTGTGGAGTCTCCTTCTCCGGAGACTTTCCAAACCCACCTGGATGCATTCCTGTGTGGACTACCCTAGGGGATCCTGCTTTGCCAGAGAGATTAGACTCAATGATCTCTGGAGGTTCCTTCCAACCTTTAAGGTTCTGTGACTCTAGGAAGGTCAGAAATAGTAGAGAGGAATCTCTTCTGTTGTTACCCTCCAGAATGCCTCTTCATAAAGAATACTGCTTAGGAATGGAAAATGTGTGTGTTTGATGCAATGACTGCCAGAAATGGACAGAAGGAGGAAATCTGTGGAACTAGCTTGGCTCTGCAACGTGACAGAACCACCACGATCAATAGCCTGGGAGAAAAGTGACTCTCCCAGTGTTGCACAGAACTGTTCCCTTATATTTGCCAAAATCTTGGTTTTTATCGTGTTGCATCAGCCCCCAAGTGTCCTAACTTCCAAAAATATGTTGCAGAGCATGACAAGCCCTCCTCAGAAAGTTCTTCAGTGCTTATTCAGTCTCTTTCCCCTCCTGTTTCCCTGGTTACTGTAAACTTGTGTTTGTCACCCTTGGTGAGCTGATGTCTTCCTCTGTTTACATGTGTATTTCCAGGCAGCTGGCATGTCATCTACCCAAGGTGCCCAGGTGTCCCCATGCTCCACAGGACTCAGCTCTGATGGCCTCTTTGCAAAGCTTTTCCCATCCTTTTCTTTTGGAAACTCTTCAGTTTGCAGTTACACTTCTTAATTACCCACCAAGAAGACCCTTCTTCTCTGCTCCACTTCTCTTAGAGCTGTTGCTTAGAATCATGGAATCACTTAGTATCACAGTATAAGCAAGATTGGAAGAGACCTCAAAGATCATCAAGTCCAACCCATTACCACAGACCTTGAGACTAGACCATGGCACCAAGTGCCACGTCCAAATGTGCCTTGAACACCTGCAGGGACGGTGACTCCACCACCTCCCTGGGCAGCCCATTACAGTAGCAAATGTAGTTTGGGTTAGAAGGAACCTTTAAAGGTCATCTAGTTCAACCTCTGCAAACCAGCAGGGACATCTTTATCTAGATCAGGTTACTTAGCCTGCAATGTTTCCAGGGATGAGACTTCTACCACCTCTCTGCACAGCCTGGACCAGAGTCTCCCCATCCTCATTGCAAAATATTTATTCCTTATATCTCCTCTGAACTCCCCCTTTTAGTTTAAAACTATCCTCTTACAATAGGCCTGGCTAAAAAGAGTTCTTCCCATCTTTCTTCTAATCCCCATTTAAGTACCAAAAAGGCCACAGTAAGGTCTCTGTGGAGTCTTCCTCAGGTTGAACAATCCCAACTCTCTCAGCCTGTCCTCATGGCAGAGGTGTTCTAGCCCTCTGATCATTACTTGTAGGTCTGTTTTCTATCATCTTTCTTCTCTGCTTCTCCATTTTCTGTCTCCACAACTGTCTTCTCACCTTTGCACTACAGCAGATGGGCTGAAAATTCATAGATCCCTTCTAACCTGATGGGTTGGGGAGAGAGGTAGGTAGGTAGCTAGGTAGGTAGTTTCAGGTCCCCACTGTTTGGAGGGAATTACACCACTTTATTTTATCCTTTTCCAATCACCCTGAGCTCTCTGCTGGCTCTCAAGTCAAGTGATGGAGGGCCCTTCCCTGCAGATATTCAAGGTGAGGCTCAACAGCCAGGCTCAACAGCCTCAACAGGGCTCTGGGTGATCTGGTCTAGTTGGGGATGTCCCTGTTGACTGCACAGGGGGTTGGACTGCATGAGCTTTGGAGGTCCCTTCCAGCCTGGACCATTCTATGATTCTCTAAGTCCTCTCATCCCCCTTTCCCTTGCCAAATTTTTTTGAACCCTCACCAATCCATGCCCCACAACACCAAAATTTGCACTGGCTGAATAGTTGCAGCATTATCAGAAAGCTGCAGATCCTAGACTTCATTTTAGTTCTTTCCTCTGTCCCTCAAACGAAGCCACAACAGCAAGTATATGATAGCTCTGTGAGTGAGGAGATGTTTAGCTCCTCACATCTCAAATGCTGGATTCACTTTTGGCCCACTCACCTCAAGAAACACATTGAGTTGCTGGAGCATGTCCAGAGAAGGGCAACAAATGTTCTAGAGCACATGTTTTGTGAGTAGTGGCTGAGTGATCTGGAGTTGTTCAGCCTGGAGAAAAGAATCACAGAATCACAGAATGTCAGGGGCTGGAAGGGACCTCAAAAGCTCATCCAGTCCAACCTCTCTGCCAGAGCAGGATCACCTAGGCCAAATCACACAGGAATGCATCCAGGCAGGTCTGGAATATCCACAACCTCCCTGGGCAGCTTATTCCAGTCTTCTGTCACCCTCACTGGGGAAAAAAATGTCCTCATGTTTCCATGTACTTCCCATGCCTCAACTTTCACCCCTGGTCCCTTGTCCTGGCATTGGGCATCACTGATCAGAGCCTGACTCCATCCTCTTGGCACTCATCCTTTATATATTTATGAACATAAATGAGGTCACCTCCTCTCCAAGCAGCAGAGCCCCAGTTGCCTCAGACCCTCCTTGTAAGGAAGGAAAAGGAAGGAGACAGCTTCTCACTCTATACAACTGAGAGGAGGCTGTAGTGAGGGGCAGGGAGCTGCTCTCTTCTCCCATGTAACTAGCAATAGGGCAAGAGGAATGACTTCAAGTTGTGTCAGGGGAGGTTTAGATCAGATATTAAGAAAAATTATTTACTGCAAGAGTGGTCAGGCACTGGAAAAGGCTAACCAGTGAGGTGGTGGAGTCACCATCCCTGGAGGTGTTCAAAAAACTTCTAGGCAGGGCGCTCTGGGATGTGGCTTACTGGGCATGGTAGTGTTGGGTTGACAGTTGGACTTGATGATCTCAGAGGTTTCCTCCTGCCTTAATGATTTTATGATTCTATGGTTTTGAGAGCAGACTACAGGTCACAGGAGGTGTTGGTGGGTGTTTCAGATCTTCAGATCACAGAATTACAGAATGTTAAGGGTTAGAAGGGACCTCAGAAGATCATTCAGTCTAACCTCCCTGCCAAAGAAGGATCACCTACAGCAGGTCACATAGAAATTCATCCAGATGGGTTTTGAATGTCTCCAGAGAAGGAGACTTCACAATCTCTTTTGGGCAGCCTGTTCCAGGGCTCTGTCACCCTCACAGTCAAAAAGTTTTTCCTTATGTTTACATGGAACTTCCTATGCTCCAGTTTACACCCATTGGCCATTGTCCTGTCAGTGGACATCACTGAGAAGAGCCTGGATCCATCCTCCTGGCACTCACCCCTCATGTATTTATAAACATGAGTTAGGTCACACATCTCTGACAGAGCAGGCAGCTGTCACTAGAAAGCAGTGAAAGAACTATAAAATACATCTGGACTCAGGCTTTTGGTGAGACTTGTATAAGGCACAGTCAGAACCTTGGTTTGGAGAGGAGCTGGACCCAGTTTCCCTGCAAATCAGATTCGTTTCAGGCTGGGTGAGATGCAGGCTGCAAATTTAGTCACCTGGAATAAATCATCGATGGCTTTTGAAAACGGTACTCAAATTACTTCACATACCCAGGCATGAAACAGGAATCTACAAGCATCAGCACCAGGGGCTGCTTGTTATTATAGAAGGTCATTTGGTACAGGCTGTTCTAGTCTGAGTTAAACAAAGTTCATTCTCAAGCGATGCGTTTCTCGCAGTCGCCTGCCTGTGCCTGTGTTTTTGCACGTGGAACAGAAACAGAAGAGACAAATGTTTGTGGAGAAGAATGACTATGGCCAGAGGATGTCTCTCCAAGCAAGGTAGGACATGATTTTCTTTCTGGTGGATGTCACAGAATTGTAGAATCACTTCATCTGGAAAAGACCTCGAAGTTCACTGAGTCCAGCCATTAACCCCAGACTACCAAATCCACTGCTAACTATGCCCATGATCACCAGATCCATGTGGCCTTTAAATCTCCCAAGGGATGATGATTCAACTACTTC
>WBNM01030860.1:36020-49350 GCA_013399055.1 Ramphastos sulfuratus | reverse complement strand
CTCCCAAACCCACATCAATTGATTTTTTTTTAATACTTGTTTTTCTTGGAAAAGTTGATGCTTAACTTACTTTTGTTGGCTCTTAGACCTTCCCATACCAATGGTATTAATTTTCCAGTCCTTTGAATGTGTTAGATTTGCTGATGATGTCTGGAATGAAAGCAAGTTGTGTAACTTAGAGGTGAGCAAAAGACAACAATATCTGTTGCAGTTTGTGATACGTTCTGCTTGAGAAGGTGTTGTTTTAAATCTCATCTGAAGACTCTTAAGCTTGTTGTTGAAACTCCAGAACACTTGTGAAACATCCAGGTATTTTTTCATGTTGGTCAGTCATTCAAGTATTGATCCTGGGTGCCTCTGAAACTTATGGGTCTAATATGCTCACAGACCAAGTTCTTGTAGCTGCAGGGTGTTTCTTCCAGTATCTCATAATTTTCCTGTTTGTTTTTTAAAACTGCTTATATCTATTTCCCATTTCTAGTCAGATGACTTTGGTCTGTCAAATAGCAATCTGTTGTTAAAATGAGTAGTTCTTTGACTTGCACAATGACTTTCTGAATTGTCAGCATCGACAATATTCCATTTTGACTAATGTGTTTTGTGTGTTTCGATTGCTTACATATAAACTTTAAGAATTCATTAGGCTTTATTCAATCCAAAAGCCACCCAATTTTTTTTTTTTTACCATCTTTTTGGTCTTCCACTTAGAGTACTTCTCTAGTAGAAGGTAAAACTCTTCAGAAATAGCCATAGTGGGTATTGGAATAAACTGATTGGGCTGGTAAATGATTCTAGATAGTCTTTATAGTTAGGTATCTCAGAACAACTCATTCAAACGTCTTTGGGAGATAAAATGATGACTAGTAATGCTATCACATGTACTTGAGACTTTTCCTGTGAGTTTCTTGTTATGCTTTTATAAAAATCAAGCTGTTTCTGTGAGCGGATATCTCTCTGCTACCAGGGAACCACTTGGACTTCATGGCTTTCAAGATCTCTCTGATGTGGAAACTGGAGATGCTCTGTCTCCTATAAGAGTCTGACTGAAGTGTCACCAGTATGGGACAAACCTTTAGACATGCAGGCATGGCTTTGGTGTAGAAGCACAAATGCTTCTCAGTGAGGTCATGATTGCAGGCCCCTTTGGGTTTGCATGAACAGTTTTTTCTTTTTGTGTCACAATATGATCTTCCAGAAACAGGCTGCTCATCATTGCAGTGGAGAAAAAAAAATTATGGCTGACTTAGAGAAGTTTCAATGTAGTTTTAACCTGGTATAGCCTGAGAAATTCAGTACATACACCTTTTTGTAACAGTGGAATTTAGAGTTATTCTAGAAAACTCATGTACTATTCTTCCATAGCTTGTTCTGAGGTGATTGATCAAATATGACCTGATCTATAAATTCTTCATGCTTTGGTGACCACAAAGGATAGGTGAAATTAAATGTCATGTGTCAATGTCTAAGAATGATATTGGTGGCTAATGACATCTTAGCCAACAAGATACTAGTGACTGTTGTTTTGGATGACCCCTTCCAGCATTAGTTAAGCCATAACCTGAACATATAATCATGAGGAAAACAACCGAATTACTTACCTGTTAGTCGCAGATTATTTTAGGTGGAGTGAGCTAATAGGAGGCCAAAGGTAGTAAACTGCTTATGCTGTTGTTTGGATGACAATAACAGAATTGTCATGGTGCTAGTGTGCAGGACTGTCCAGGTTACTGTGTGGCCTGGAGTGAGACCAGCTGAGTGCCACAAAGATGAAGGAACTGAAGAATCTCTTTTACAATGAGAGACTGAGACCCTAGGCTCTCTAGCCTGTATAAGAGAAGACTGAGAGGGAATCTTATAAATACCTACAGGATAGTTGTCAAGAGGACAGAACTAGCCTCTTTTCAGTGGTGCCCAGTCCAGTGACAGGACAGGGGGCAATGGTTTCCCTTAAACTTAAGGAGAAACTTCTTTAATCTGAGGGTGCTGGAGCACTGGGCCAGGATACCCCAAGAGGTTTTACTGTGTTCCTCTGGAACCTCATCTAGGTTCTTAGGCCGGGGCAGGGAGTGGGGTGGACTAGATGATCTCAAGAGGTTCCTTCCAACCTCCACCATGCTGGGATTCTTTGTGACCAGAATATTTTTCTTAAGGAGGGAATCCTCAGCATCACTGCCTTCCACAATCAGTTTCCACAGTGACAAAGCATTCTTTAGGGTGTAGGGAAGCTAGCCTAGAACATGATCCTTTTTCTATACTGCCACAAATGCTTAAACATCTTTGTGCAGGGCATCATCTACTTTTCACTTTCAAATGAATTTAGAAGGAAATTGTGACTGGCATTTCATGATGTATTGATTGATAGCTTTTATTGATTTCTGTATCTCTGCTGTGGCAATTCACATTTGCACTTGTTTTAGATCATGGGATTCTGCTCAACTAGAAGTGACTGGGTTTTACTGACATTTTGCTTTTGAATTGTGTAGACTTCAGTACCTTAAGAACTAAGCTATTTTATGTGAACCAGTAATTCAAGAGCAGCCACTTCAGCTAGCTCATATCTCTGTAATCAGTTTGCAAAGTATTCGTTTAGCGGTACAGTGCAGCACAAAACCAATAACCATCATCATAAAACACAGTATAATGAGGAAGAGTCCCTCCACACAGGCTAATGAACTAGGAGATATGGCTGCTATTCTGCTTGCTCCCTTGATAGTCTTGCGCGTGCAGCTCTGTTTACAAAGAAGTCAATGCAATCATTTTTACTCAAAATAAGCAGAATCTGGTGAATGCTTGACTTAGGGGTTTACTTCTTCAGTGTGCTAAGAAAGCATTTCTAAGTGCTTTTGGTCAGTGATGCATTTTGTTACCTTTTTAGAATAACTAAATATCCCCACCTCTTCCAAGAAAAGTGCTGTGAAACAGGTACGTCTTTAATGACCTCACTTAGATCTTTCACTTGACCTTGCTGAATTCACATTAATTGAGAGAAAAGACATGGAAAAAGTTAAAATCTATTAAACCAGACCAGGGCTGTGTGTATATTACAGAAGATGGAAATGCACAACCAGTGAGAAGTTAAAACCTCTGGCAAAGCAATGTTTGCCTGAGGCAAACTTTCAAATAAAAAAAAGGCCCTACTTACTCTTTTTCATTGTTATAACCTGTACTAACAGAAAGTGGAAAAATAGTTTCTTATAGCTTAAAGGAAAGCTTGTGTATTGTTACAGACCTTTCATGAAGAACCAAATGAGCAAACTACTTGTGTAGCTTAAGAAAAATCAATTATCCCATGCCAAGTAGATGAGTACTTCCCTGATAATTTGCTACATCTTCCTTTAAACTGAGCATCTTCCTTTTCATCAAGCATAAGTGAGAAAATCTTTTATTATGAAATCGTTCTAGGGATTTTTTTTTTTTTTGCTTCAGGGGTCCAAGTCCTTTTGCACAAGGAAAAAAAAGGGAAAAGCAGAAGAATCCTAAATAAGCAAATACCAGCCAAACAACAGTCACATGTCTGACTGTGCTGAGAGGTGAGGATAAATTTCAGCATAAATCTGTCCTGTGTGCTTTCTATGTGATATCTGGACCATAGATGTAAGGAATAAATTACTTTCCCAGACACTTTGGACTTCTATCTACAGCTCTCGAACAGAAAGTATGGTGGAATAAAAGTCCAATCTTAAAATACTTTCATAGAGTTGAGTAGTCTTATCCATGCTACAAGATTAATTGCATAAACGTATGTTTATTCAAACTTCAGGAATATTAAAAACCTGACTGCTCCCAGCCTTCCTATGCAGTACAGAGCAGAAAGAAACCAAGGTTATAAAATGGTATTAACAAATGACTTCATTTCCAGAACACCTGTAATTAAGGCTTTAGGCAATTTTGTCTGTTTTCTGTTTCTAGGATTAACCAGTTAGAGAACAGTAGGAAAGAAATTAATATCCAACTCAGCTCTTGTGTATTTTTGTCATCATTTTATTGTTCCTAAACAAGCTCAGTATATTTCATTAGGAAGTAAGTCAAGGGATTTAGAAAGGCACTCTTGGAAAAGTCTCACCTTCTGACTAGAAATTCATAGTCAGCATGAAGATTACTGAAACAGTCATAAGATACATGAATTTTCCTTATGCAGGAGGAGGAACCAGACAGGACCTCAGGCTTGAGCTGTCATGAAGTCCTGGTGTTTATAAAAGGTAGCATTTCCTCTTTTCTCCCTCATCTCCATCTCTTTCATGAAATGAGGGGGGAAAATATAAAAACATAGTAACATCCGTTCTTTCTCTTAGAAAATGACTAGAAGAGAAAGGAGAAATAAAACTTGTACAGGAAAGAAACAAAACCTTCTTTTTCATTGTTAGTAATTTGCTGTTGGGTGCTTGGAGTAGGTGACCTCCAGAGATGTCTTCTGTCCTCACCCATCCTGTGACTCTACTAAAAGGGGCAGGAAATGAGATCCATTGTTACATAAAATGAAAACTATGACTTTTAAACTGAGTTTTTCCATCTTAATACGTATGTCTGATCATTAAATGCTCTAGGATAAAGACATAGCACACATTTGGGCATACTGAAAATACTTCCAACTGGGATATTTTCCAGAATGACTCAGTTGGACAGAAATATGATTAGTCTACTACTTTGATATATTTCAGTCTGTTTTGGAAACATCTGCTATTAGCTAGTTTGGGCTATTGGAATAGCTACACCAGTGGGTCTGAATCAGTCCAGTAATTTTATTAGGACCCTGCAATTTAGAAGCAGGGTAATAGTAGATGTCCTTCAGATTTGGTTACTTTCTGCATGGATTTAACTTCTTTCTCATTTCCTATGATAAAGTATAGTATGGAGATGCTTATTTAAGGTTTTTGAAGGTGGCAATGAAATAAACAAAGTATGTATTAGTGTAGCATGAGGGGGACAGTGCTCCTAAAGATATATTCTACCTAAATTGCCACCTTTTGTCATCAATAATAAAGGAGCAAGCAGAAATGAGATGAATTATTCTTATGGGGACACAGTCTCATTTCAAGTCCGTGTATATAGAATATATCTTTCCTCTGACTCAGAACAACATAAGCTGGCTATTGGGGTAGTTTATACATGCATATTTATGTAGTTTATTAAACAGTACTATACGGGGAGGAAGCTGGCAGCTGTCCTATTTTTTTTTTTTTTTTCCTCCCACTCTATCCATAAATCTGCCACATTACTGAATCTGACAAAGTGAAACTCTGTAGCTTTCAGTTTGTGCATAACTGTTACCAAACTTCATAAAGATATTTTATGGCCTGTTGAAGTGCTGAGACACTAGACTTCATGAAAAATGAAATTTCTAAATGGATAGGACCTGTATCACTTGAGGAGTCTAAAAACTATGAGGGAGAGTCCCAGCTATTAGTGACAGCACTATGGAGAGATCTCACCCTGCTTTTGACATGGCTCTGTGATTAAAACATCCAAGCACACAGTGCCACTATTGATGAGCTATTTTCACCCAGACACCAAATTATGGTATAGAAGTCCAGGCTGTTTAGATAGTTTAAGCTTCATTTTTATGGTAAAAGGAGTAGTGCCAAGGGCTTTCTCACTGTCTGTGTGGATGGTAGGGTACAAGACAAGGTTATCCCTCAGCACAAAATCACCAAAGCAGGATGTTGTGGATTTAAAGAGCTGACAGAGTGAAGCTCTCAAATGAATTGGAGAAAACCAGAATTATATTTGGAGAGTTACAGATAGAAGTTACAAAGCAGATACAGAATCCATAAATGAACCCCCGAATTTTCCCCCAACCCGAAACTAAAACTATCATCCTCAGTGCTCCAATCCTCCCCGTGCCCCCCCCTAAACACAGCCTCTGGAGGCCCCAAACCAGGCCTGCTCCTTACATGTTTGTCCTGATAAAGCAGCTCCAGCCAGACACAGGGCTGGAGAGGGAGGAAAGGAGAAGGAGCTGGCCTTGCTGTGAGTTTATGAAGAGATAGCAGAATTATGGGATTGAATAACAATCTTCAAGTCCCTAGAAGTCTTAACCCTATAGTTCCCAACCTGGGACACAGGAACAGCTGTTAGTCCCATGGTTTTTGCTGCTGGAGCACTTCTAGTTTTTGCTTGTACAGATACTGGCTCTGTACCACCAATAAATGATCTGCTTCAAAAAGATACCATCAAAATACCAAATCACCTTTTTCTTCAGTTAGCTTCTGAAATTTCCTTGTATGCACTCACATGAGTATTAGGACTTCCACAAGGGAAGAATGCACATTGTGTGGCAATACTGTGACAGTCCCAGGGTGTTGTACCTTAAGCACTGTGTGAAACCTCACTACTAATATCTCTGCTATTTTGAGGTCCATAGCCTCATGTCCTATTCTTGCAGCCATCTCCTATCAAAATCATGTACTACTTAAGCTCAGTATACTGATCCAGGAAATTGTAATAACAATAATAGAAACCTGTTTTCAGTACAATTAAAAAGAAAAGAGAACTTAGTGTTTGGGAAGTTCTCCTATTTGTTTTAGGATTAACAAGTCATTTAAATTTAATAGAAGCCATTATAACTCTTATTTTTGCCACGGTAGAACTATGAAGAACTTTTTTTTTTTAAATACAATTCCGCTCTCTTCCCAATTGGATGAGCAGCCCAGTCCAACTAAAATAGTTTCCTGCTCTCCTGACAGCCATGAATGGCCATTGTCACTGATATCAGTCCTCAAAATTATCAGCTGATAGTGGTTAAAACAGTTTAAAACTGAAGATCTGTCAGGATTGTTACTGGCAGCTTTAGCACACTGGTAATGGATGCTGCAATGTTTTTATCTATGTGGTTTAGTGTTTAAGCAAGAAAACTCATCATAAATGATGGTTCCAGGTGTCCAAGTCCCTATCACAGTCCTGTCTAAAGAATTCTGCAGTAGTCTAAAGTCAAGACATACTCTTGCATGCTCAAGCATGACTGTATGCACATGCTGTATTCACAGTAATGTTGCAACTCTCACTCAAGCCTGGTTTCTTCATCACTGCTGTCTACCACTATGAGAACCAGAATGTCCCGGTTTCTTGCATCTAGGTTTTGCATTGCCAATGTCAGTGTCATATAATCACAGGATCTGTCCATATGTTTTCTGCCTTACCTGAGGAGAAATAAAATTGCTCTTCATTTAACTTTTGAACAGGCTGTATGAATATACACTCAGTGCTTTTAAATAGTATTTTTCATCAGTGGGACAGATGCTCCTTGTGTTGCTTCCATTTGCTCTCCTAGTATTAAAAACCTACTTCCTATGTATTAGGCTTTCCTTCTCATCACACTTGATTTATGCATGAGGGGTTTTTTTGTTTTTTCTTATTTTCCTTTTACCTTTTAACTGCTATTTTAACAGGATGTTTATGCTGAAATTGAAGATAATTGTTCTACTGTTTTCTATTAACTCATTCCTTAAGCTGCTTTCAGCTGTTCCAAATTGGATTAAAAAAAATGAAAGATTAGCAGGTGACATGCTTCCTGGCATTTGGTGACTTTGCAGGATTAGAAATACATTTATCTAATAAGTGGGGTTTTTTTCCCATGAAACTGTCTGGTACAGCACTTCAAAATTTGCCTGGAAACAGCTAATACTGAAATGTTGAAAAGAGGATAACCATATTTCATATACCACTGATACTATCAACATAGCAAATCCCCTTTACTATGACTTTCTTATACCTGTGCCACTGCACATCACAGCTGTACAAGGCTTCATTTCCACTCATGCTGCAAGGATGTTTGAGAGAATCACCTGCTTTAAACTTGTTTTTTTTATTTCTTAAACTTGGGTACTAAGATGAAGGCAGACATCTTCTCAATTTCAGAGTTATATTAAGAGAAAATCAAGAAACATTAATGCTGGCGGTAAATGGATAGATAATTTCTTACAATGCTGAGACTGACTTATAGTAGTCAGTACAATGCTCATTATCCAGTGTAGAGAGTGACTTGTATTCATTAATATATCCACAGGTTGATATTCAAATATCTCCATGGGGAAGTTATATACAAATGAAACAACTTATATATTTATATTTGGATTAAATCCTGCTAGGGACTAGACAAGAAATAAAAACTACTAGATAGAATGTTTTAACTATTTGAGTTGCAGCTGCTGTGTTACATGTGCTAAATCAAAGTGATTTTTAATGAGTAGAAATGGAAAGAGTTATTGATGGCGAGTATCTAAGGCAATAGTAACCACAATCAATTATTACATTCTTATGAATTTAAGAAACTAGTTATCATAGAGGGAGTGGTGGAATAGCCTTCAAAACGAAAGAAAAAGGACTGGAAGCAAGAGTGCCTCACTTTGCATTACCTACCAAAACAGATTCAGCACTACAGGGAGACTGGGCTGCTATGGCAAGGACATTTTTTTCCTTTCTGCCTCCAGCCTTTTTCTTCTCCTCTCCTTTCCCCCAGCCCTTGAGGTTGTAGAGCAAAGCAAGGGCTTTGACCTTGATGCATTTCTCTATCTCTTCTTTGGAAATGGGAACAGACCTCATAAAGTTCACATGTGCATATTAAGGCTATAACCATCTGCTGCAATTACGGACAGTGTGGTGGCTAAACTCAGCATTTGGAGAGGAGGTCTGAAGGTCAGTTGCAGTTCAGCTTAGGTTGGCTTCAGTAAGTGAAAAATAACAGCAATAAACAAACAGCTAAGGTTTTTAAGTGGTTTGGTTTGGGGGGCATTTAAGATAAGGAATAACATCAGAGGATGATATGGTCATATCTCAGATTATATCAGGAATTGGAACATTTTTCATGTCCTTAGGATGCCAAACTAGCTTCTTGACAGTGTTGTGTTTTAAATTGTGGTGGTGTACAACGAATGCATTCATGCCTTAGCAAGCATTTACTGTATTTTCAGCACGAGTCTGTTGTTGTGTGTTGGTTAGGTGGTTTGGGGAGTTTGTTTTGATGCTTTGGGGTTTTTTGGTGTGGTTGGGTTTTTTGAGCCTTTTGCTTCATTTTTCCTGTGTGAGGAGCACATATTGAGTAGCAAGCACTTCTGGTGGGCTGTGGGAGCAAACAGCTCTCCAGCATATGAGTATCTGTTGTGTAAATTCTGGGTCTTTATGACCTGTGTTTTAGTATTCTGTGATAGCATACATCTAGGTACCTCTGAGTTCCAGGTGTTTTGTTTTTCTTTATTTAGTTGCTCATTGCTTAGATTCTAACCACGGGGTTTTTCTGTGGAATTGTTTGTTTTTTGGAAGCAATAATTATGATAATGGAGTAAGCTATTTCTAATGCTATTTCAGTTACATAGATTAACAAACTACCAAGGATTAGAAAGTAGTCACATGGAAATTCTCTTTGTGTTCAGCATGAGTGTTTTAGTGTATCCACTCAGGTTTGGCAAATTAGGGGAAAGTAAGTCTAGCTCCATCATGACCTGATAAACAGTTCTTTTAGAGTGTTCTCTGTTCCTGTGATCGAATTCTGGGCACGCAGCCCAGGGGCTCTAGGGGATGGTGAAAAGTATTATACATTCAGACAAGTGAAAGAATGGTTCAGTACAGTGTTTAAACTTGTTCTGTTGCATTCCTGGTACAAGACAGAAAGAGGTGTGCATGAGCAAGGAGCACTATGTAGCAGGTCATTCTTTTGCAATAGCTAAAGTAGGGAAACAATTCTTCTGCAGCAGCTTCTCCAACGTGCCAAAAGTGTTCCCTGGCATGGTGTACAGAAAGGTGGAAGACTTGAAGGAACAGCCTCATTGACAATTTGTAGGGAACATTTCTTTTATGAAAAGGAATATTTGGAAATCAGCAATAATATTACTGAGGTGTGTTATTAAAACCTGCTAAATGTCCCTGGAAAGCATTATGACTGTAAATGCCTGCCTTCCTCCCCTCCAGGAGCTGTTGAAGCATGTAAGGCCAATAGTTGTTTTAGTAGTTTTGAATTGCTAGCCCAGTCCTCCTGATATGCACGGAACAGACTGAGTTTAGTAAATCACAATCATAACAAATTAATAGCTGCAAGGTATTGTCTTTATGTGAATTTGCTAGACAAATTGTTCAGCTAGATGATGATCCTTGTTTTGCTTTAGTGTATGTTTTAGCTGGAATGTAGGGAATTCTGGATCATTCAAAACTGATGGGTTTCCAATATTGCCTTTCTAGAAGCTTGGTTTAATTAACTCAAGCGATTGAGTTACTAACTTGTTTCATGTGCTTTCATGTCCTAAAATATAAAACCACTTTAGGTTTCTTATTATGTAAAAAAACTCAACTTGAAATAAACTTTTAATACAAAATGAGAAAATGCATCTGGAAATCCTGGTCTGTACTGGTTGTTCAATACTGAAACATACAGTCTCATTTTATATCTTCATGAACAATTCTGTGTGTTTTATGAGAGGTTTCTCTTAATTTAAAACAAAAATGAAAGAGAGAAAGAAAAAAAAAAAGGCAAAATCAAATACATAACCTCCCCCTGCAAAACCAACAATACAAACTCCCTAAAATTTGACACTCCTGCACACTTCAGAAGTCCTTTCCAAACCATGAGTTAAGGCAAGCACAGGCATTCATCTGGGCTATTTCATGTTTACAAAATTACTTAATTCTCAGTTGGTTTTAGTTCTGATGGGAACAGTAAATGACATAATTAGAATCCAAGTTGTAAGGATCTAGCTTGGAAAATATTGCTTAGTTTTATTAATACTGGAGGGTTTAGCTCTTCTAAAATGAGCTCCAACTCTGTCATAATCCATAGGAAAAAAAAAAAACTGTAATTATTTTTAGCTGCTAAGATTTCAGTGCTCCCTTCTTTATGGAATATTCATTTCTGTCTCACATGAGGTCTTTGTGTTGATCTCAAGGGAACAAAGCTTTCAGACCATTACTTCACAGATTTTATTTCTTTTGGTATGAAAATTTGGAGCCTTAAGACAACGCTCTGTGAATCCTCAATGTTTTACTCCACCTGTTCCTCCCACAGTCGTGCTACTGTTGTGCATTGATCCGCTGTGTATACTCAAACTGATCAAATACTGTATTCGTTCTGGAGGAACCTGTGGACTGCTCCAGACCGGGAACTGAATCAGAGCTATGCTTGACAGGCAGCTTTGCCCTGTTTGGTCTCAGCACCAAGACACTCACCTAATTAATCCTTTAAAATAAATCCATCTGTATAAAGATTTTTTTTAAAAGTTAAGTAGTAAATACTAACATATATAACAAATGTTATTCTGGTATTCCATGTATACTGTTAAGTAGTGGTTCGTGTTATCTGGAGCTGAGGAAGAAGAGAGAGGGTTAGTCTGTCTCTTAAGTAGACAAATTACTACTAATTAGACAGACTAGGTTATATACCTAGGTTATATACTTGATACCAATCCCATAGAGACTGTATCAAGTTTTCTGTGACAGTCACAAGTATCTTGCTGGCTTATGTGAGTAGCTGACCATATCTACATCATGAATAGGTGCACAGCTGTTGAAGAGGAGCATGGTACTGGATTGATTACAAGTGGTCTATTGCAATCTAAATTATTCTCTAGATGGGTAAACCAGTAGGTGTGTATGGACCTAGGCTGTGATGCTGCTACTTTTTACAGCTCTGAGGATTTGTGTGGTTTTGGTTTTGTTGTTTGTTTGGTGTTTTTTGTTTGTTGTTTTTTTTTTTTTTCTGGTGGGGTTAGGAGGGCCTGTCTTCATATGAAAGGGAGCAAAAGAGAGTCTGCTGAAACAACACTAAGAAGTATTTGTACACTCCTGGTCTGTTATTTAATGGTAAACTTAGCTCCTGAAAGATTGCAGCTATTCCAGCTCCTTAACCTGGGAGTAATGATCACTGTTAAAACTGTTTAAAGGTAAAATTTCTCTTGGTAAAAGGTAAGTTAAGTAAAGCTTATCTAGTAATATTTATGCCTGCATCTCTGCCTACTTAGGTTCTGTTAACTATTAAATGAATTCTGTTTATACTCTTCTCAGAACCTGAGCAGAGAAATCCCCATATGCCTTTTACCTTTGGTCTGCAGTGCTCGATTTCCCCTTTTTACACAGGCCCCCTTCTAAGCTTGTGTTAATTTCTGCTCTGTGATACTGACCTATATGCTTTTTTATTGTGTATTTTAAAATAAAAATGATGATGATAATTAATAACAGAGCATTTTTTTCACAAAGATTTCCAAGCTGTGCTTTGCAGTTGGCATATGGTGTTTCTTAACTAATCTATGTTGTACTTAGCTGATTCAGTGCTGGAAAACATAAGCATAGTTTTCAGTCAGCTGTAAGCTATTTCTTGAACTTCAGATTGTTGGAGATCTTTATGAGACCTCCGTTCTGCTGGTGTTGCCTTCGAGGAAAACCTGTTAAGTACCTTAAATGCCACATGAAACATGTATCAGAACTATAACCTGGTGGGTTTTTCCTGTTCAAAGTAAGAGAGAAACACTCCCAGTAGTTAGAAATAGCAACAGATTGTAAACTGAATATTGTATAGCGCCATAAGGCTTTCTGCTTCTTTTACCATCTGACTGGAAATGTTAGATGGGGAAAGATGAATCTTCTGCTTATTTTGTGTACAGTTATGAATAAAACAGATTGGTAAGTCAAAAAAACTGTAGGACATTCCAAATAGGAGTCAGACCTTGAATGTTAACCACCTTCATGAATGATGTGTGCTCTGTTTAATATAGGATTAGAAAAATTAGTGTGAGGGAGAACTGCAGTTTTGCCAGACTTCAACACTCAAAATATTATACTCAAATTGTGAGACTTTTAAGCTGCTACTTTTTTAGAGTTTTCAACTTAAATGCTCCCTTTTAGCCATGAGACCTGAAAGAAATCAGTAAGATTTTCAGGTATATGCTGGTTTGAGGCTAATTGGAATATTTTAATGAAAAAAAAAATAGATTATAGGCTGTGAAAAGCAAACACTGGTGAC
This sequence comes from Ramphastos sulfuratus, assembly GCA_013399055.1. Lineage (NCBI taxonomy): Eukaryota > Metazoa > Chordata > Aves > Piciformes > Ramphastidae > Ramphastos > Ramphastos sulfuratus. The sequence continues at coordinate 36,413 of WBNM01030860.1, read as the reverse complement.
GTGTGCTGCACTCATAGGCTTGCTGAGATGTAGAAAAACAAGGACACAAACATAAATAACATAGAGAGTCTCTCTCTGAAGTTGGTGTCTTCTCCCTGGCTTTCTGCTGTGTAACCCAACTAACCACTCTGCTTCTAACACCCCTGGCCCGTTCTCCAAACTCACCTTGCACATAAGGCAGACCCTGAGGTAAGGTATAGGGGTGGGGAGAAGGTGGAAGGGTGGTTGGGAGCCCTTCCTGGGGTCTCTGATTTCTGGGAGGGGAGTTGTGTTTCTGTATTCCCTTTAACTTGTCTATTTCTGTAACTATTCCTGTCTGTTGTGTCTATCTCTGCTTGTACATTGTGCTGAGCTGTAAATAGAGCTTCAGTCCTTAACTTCCAGCCAGCTGAG
>WBNM01030860.1:0-35868 GCA_013399055.1 Ramphastos sulfuratus | reverse complement strand
TACAAGCAGAGATATACACTATAGACAGGAATATTTACAGAAATATACAAGGTAAAGGTAATACAGAAACACAACTCCCCTCCCAGAAATCAGAGACCCCAGGAGGGGCTCCCAACCACCCTTCCACCTTCTCCCCACCCCTATACCTTACCCCAAGGTTTTGAGGATTGGCCAGAGGAGGAGTTAGAAGAAAAGTGATTAGTGAAATTAATTTGTCGGAGCGAAGAAGCCAGAAGTTGCAGGATAGCCCCAGACAGTGTATCCCAGAGAGCGTGACCAGCCCGACTGTCTTATCTTTTGTTTTGGATTCTTTCTTAAGCATAACAGCAAGCCTATGAGTGAAGTAGACATCACCATTGTTTTCTTTTTCACAGCCTATAATATAATTTTCTCTATTAAAATATTCCAATTACCCTTAAACCAGCACACCTACACTTTTCCCTTTTAACTTATTTTTTTTAATTCCAGAACTACTAAATATAGGCCCTGTGATGCAGCATCCTTTTTGCTTTGTTGACTCTGATACTAGAGGTTTCTGCAAAATAAAACTCAGGCTCTAATAATGTCTACTCTTCAGCTATTCTTTGTTAAATCTATTGTAAGGGCTGTTACGAGCAATAGAATGTCCACTGGAAACAGGATTCTGAGGCTGTAACCACATAGACAATCCATCATTTTCAAAACTTCTGGTAGGTCAAGTTGTATAAAAATGCTTTTTACCTTTGGGGAAGAAAACTGAGCATTTTTTCCCCTGTATCAGAAATGAGCTTGCAATATATCCTTCCAAAACAGAAGCTGTCTGGTGTTTTTAGGATAATCTAACATATTAATGAAAGCATAATTACACACTAGTCAGCCTTGACTTTGCTTAGTTAGGAAAATATTTGGATTTTGGATTCTTCCTTTTGTGGGGAGTGTGGTTTTTTGTTTTTGTTTTTTTTTTTTTTTTTTGTTTGGGTGTTTTTTCATCTGCAGTCAGAGCATTCTAACAGTTGCCTCTGGAAGTTTTAACACCGTGATGTTTGCCTGTGCTAGACATGTTACACTAGATATGAGACTGCTATCTCTGCCAGCAAGTAGAGATACTGCTTGCTTAGAGAATGCTGCCTTGATGTATGCTGAACTGGCTTCTCTGAAAATAGCTTGCTTGTGCAAGCTTTGGTCTTCTCCAGATTGCTCAATGTAACTAAAGCAGGTATATGGGAAGAAACTGTAAAGTGGTTATGTTCCTGTTACAAATTTGCAGTTAAGCTTGTGCTAAACTTAAACAGGGTAGTCGTAGGTGTCGGGGAGGGGNGGAAGGCACGCACCCCGTGTTCCCTGCTCCTTTATAACACAGCCCAAAGATCAATTGGACCTTTGGACACAAGATAGCCAATCAAATGGCAGTTACCCAAGATTTTGCCATATTGGGTGAAGCCATAGGCTTGCTTTATCCTTTTTTGGGCAGATCACGGGCCCTGCACAAGGCAATCATGTGCCCCCTAGCAACCACAGGTGATGGACAGGCCCCGGACCCCAGACTTAGTGGCGCCAGGTCCTTTGTCCCTTTTCCCGCGGTTGCTCTCTCCCCAAAACAGCAGCAAAACATGTCTGCACAAGCCAGGACATGTACAAGCCCAAGAGGCCTGTTTAGGCCTACCACGACAGTAGGTCCCACAGAGGCTGCTGGAAAACATACCTACAGCAGCATGCTGAACTGCTGAGCTGAGGTACATGTCAGCTAAAAGCTATTTAGTGCTCTTTCTGTGAAGATTGTGCTGATTTTTAGTTAACCCTTTGAAATAAGGTTTTACCAAAACTTACTAGCACAGGAGGCTTGGTAGTGCTGATCCTGTCTGTAAGTGAAAACTTCATGAAGTAGGAAACTGTGAACAGTTCTCTCTTAGGGGCATGGGGCCTTTTACCTGCATTGTCTCTCCTTTTACAGAATACATACATTCTGTTTCTCAGTGCAAAACACTGCTTCTGTCTAGGTTTCCCCATGTACTTCTGCTTATGTTATTTTACTAACACAATGGGAATCTGATGTTGTAGTAAAAAAGCATAGACTAATTGTATTTGGAAGCTTTACTAAACTTGTTTTGTTGTCTTTCCTTTCAATTTAATACAAATATACGAAGTATATGCACTTTCTAAAGCTGAAGAAAAGAATGCTGTGAAATCAGACTGTAGTCAGACATTAATCTAGGAGATTTGAAGTGCTTATGTCCATTTTATTGTGATCATCTATTTTGAAATGGAGCAAGGTACATAATTGTTTTCTTTCAAGTGTGAGGTTGGAAATGATGCTGAAAGAAAACATTTCAAAACAAACTGAGCTTTCCCTTAGTGCCTGATACCTCTGCATGTTGTTGTTGCAAAATGGGTACATTATAACTTTTGAAGGGTTGCTTTCAACCAAATGAATGTGCAGTCAGATGTTGACCTTAAAGTAGATGTCTATCTTTGAGGCAATGTTGCTACCACGGTATTCGGAATAACAGTCATTTGGTTCAGAGTTGGATTTAGGTGTGTTCTAAAGCAAATGTAGTGTCTATCATAAAACAGCAAGAATTGGAGTCTTCATGCAAGCTTTTCTATTTCTTTCTGCCGATACAGAATACAAATGACAGATAAACTTGTACCTTTTAAGTAACACTTGAAATCAAATGAAAGATGTGTTCACACTTCAATCTATTAAGATTTTTAAATCAGCTTAGAAATGAGCATAGTTACAGTGTTGGAAGAAATGCAAAGTTAGAAACTTCCAAGCTTATGCATAAGAAATACTATATTCTCATGCTGAGAACATGAAAGCTTGGTAGCACAGTGGTAATTTCTAGACCTTGGTGAGAATAGCCTCCTTAAATTATTCCAAAACATTTTGCAAAACCTTCTGATATTTTGAGCTATTTATACTTCTGCAAAGTATAAGCATGAAGAACAATGGATAATTTAATCCATTATCTGTCTTTACTAACCCAAAAAGTATAAGCATTCAGAAGCATGAAAATAAGTGCCATTTACCTCCAGTATAGGAAAGGAATTTTATCAATTTTATCTGGAGAATTGGAGAACAGCTTTTGTTGAATTTTGTTATATGCAATTGTGCTGGTTTGAGCTAATTGGAATATTTTAATAGAGAAAATTATACTGTATGCTGTGAAAGGAAAACAGTAGTGATGTCTACTTCACTCATAGGCTTGCTGAGATGTTTAGGAATAAGAACTCAAAACAAAAGATAAGTCAGTCGGGCACAGCGTCTCGGTCTAGTAGCTTCTGGCTTCTCCTCTCTGCCCATTAACTTCATTAACCACTTTTTCTTCTAACCCCCCCAGCCAATCCTCAAAATTCTCCTTACGCGTAAGGCAAACCTTGGGGTAAGGTATAGGGGTGGGGAGAAGGTGGAAGGGTGGTTGGGAGCCCCTCCTGGGGTCTCTGATTGCTGGGAGGGGAGTTGTGTTTCTGTATTACCTTTACCTTGTATATTTCTGTAAATATTGCTGTATATAGTGTATATATCTGCTTGTATATTGTGCTAAGCTGTAAATAGAGCTTCATCTCAACTTCCAGCTGACTGAGTTCTAGTCTGGGTCATTTTACAAAGTGTGGGGGGGTGGGGAACTCCCAAACCATCACAGCAATATTTATCTATGTTTTACTTTACCAGGCTGAATTCTAATCTATTAGATGCAGCTGATGCTCTGTCAGCTTTATTATTTAGTCCCTTTGGTGTTGTGTTTGGGTGTTACCTCCTTGAAAGTTATGAGACTATCCTTTATTTTACTACTTAAGGGCAAATTCTGCCTTCAAAAGATGTACTGGACTCCAGATACCAAAGTGTATCTGAAGGCTTAATTTCCGTTTTAAGTCTTTGTCGTTGGCACTGCATATTTAAAACCTTGGGAGGAAATCTGCTTTCAGTTGCAATCACGTAGTTAAATTTAGTCCAGGAAGGGACTTTTAGGAATACAGATGCTTTTTAAAACTGTCCTCCTAAAAAGCGTCTTTTGTTGTTCCTATCATTATTTTTTTCTGCGCTGGGAGGTAAACTCAATGAGACATGTACCAGTTTTAGAAAAAGAATAAAACCTGACAGCATCTAGGAAAGTATTCCATGGAAACTCTAGGACTCTGATTAGCCAGACTAGTAGGGTTTTTTTCTGTCAGTTATTTAATCTCAGAGAGTTAATGTATGATCCTTTTATCTGACTTCTGTTCCTTTTCTTTGTGACCGTGAATAATGCGTGATTTCAAGTCTCAGTATAGGATAACTCAGTCTCTATCTCCAAGATTTCCATCCTTTTCAGGATAAGAGGAATATGGTTTTCTTTCTTACCTTTTTCTAAGTCCCAGAAAGCAATGGGGCAGAACAAGATGCATCTAAAAAAGTCAACTCTGCCTTTTCCCCCCCCACTCTAAAGTTTAAAACCCAGTAGGAACTTAATTGGAATTACATTTCCAAGATTTCTCCCAGAATTTATGGTGTGTTGCTCCTACAGCACTGTAATCACAGGTTTCACGTACCCAAAATTCCTACGTGTCAAAACGCCCCAAAAAGACCAAATTTGCTCTCAATGAAAGGCTGAGTACCTTATCACCTGAAGTTTACATATTGATGTAAAAAATGAACAAATGCATGGAAAGAGAGAAGAAAGTGGTTGCCCACAGACCTGTCTGATCAGCAATTGGCATAACACTTAAAGACTGATCAGACGATAACCTCTAGAATCAGGACAGCTGGTTTTGCCACAATGAACTTTACTGTAATTGTAGTAGCATAAGGATATTAATAAAGAGAAACATGACCCCATCCGGGGTACTGCGTACAGTTCTGGAGCCCCCAGTACAGGAAGGACATGAAAGTGTTGGAGCGGGTCCAAAGGAGGCCACGAAGATGCTCAGAGGGCTGCAGCAGCTCTGCTCTGAGGACAGGCTGAGAGAGTTGGGACTCTGAAGCCTGGTGAGGAGAAGGCTTCCAGGAGACCTTAGAGTAGCCTTCCAATATCTGAAGGGGGCCTACAGGAAGCCTGGGGAGGAACTATTGACAAGGTCTTGCAATGACAGGATGAGGGGCAATGGGTTTGAACTGGCAGAGGGGAGATTTAAGCTGGATGTTAGGAGGAAGTTCTTTATAGTGAGGGTGGTGAGACACTGGCACAGGTTGCCCAGGGAGGTTGTGGCTGCTTCCTCCCTGGAGGTGTTCAAGGCCAGGTTGGAGGAGGCCTTGAGTGACCTGTTCTAGTGGGAGGTGTCCCTGCCTATGGCAGGGGGTTGGAACTAGATGATCCTTGAGGTCCCTTCCAACCTTACCATTTTATCATTCTATGGTCTCGACATAAAATTTAGCCCAGTTTTATGTCAAGGTTAGAACCACCAGCAGTGTGAAAATGGAAAGCAAGAAGCATTTCTCTTTTTCAACCTTAATGAATCTCAAAGTTCAACTTGATATTTGAATAAAGGTTAGGGCTGTGCTTTTAAATGATAGTGTTTAAAATTAAGTTTACACTTAGGAATAATATCCAAGAAGAAACATTTACTTCCATTTATGCCTTCTCTGACTGCTTTCTACAAAGGTGTATCTAGAGTGCAATAATCCAAGAAAGCATCAAATTACGATGGTTTAAGAGAGACTGGAGACAACAGAATAATTGAGAGTATTTTGCCTTCTGCACCAGGCTGGAAAGCAGATGTGTTGGTGAAAACTCACCCAGTTCTGGTGAAACCACGGGAGCAGAACTGGTAGTAGAGCTCATACATTTCCGTATTCCAGAGTATTTTCATATTAACTTGCTTCTGCTAAGATTAAAACATTTTCTTTCCTGCTTTGTGTTTGTGTGTACCCATTTTGTAAATGAGTGTGCATATAACACCTGCTTAAACTTCTTTCTTCAGGATAATGTATGTCCAAAGTTAAATTGCAAGTTAATGCAGCCAAGACTGACCTCTTGAAATTACCAAGTTCAAAGATGGGGGGGGGGGGGAAGAGCTATTGATTAGAAATCTGTTGCAACATAGCTCTCAGGTATGAAATCTACTATTGGTTGAACTGAAAATAATTTTAATGGAGAATGTGTAGAATAAGTGAAGATAGAAATTGATTGAGTCTTCATACTCAGACTATGAAAGCATGTAGATTTTACAAAGTGGAAATAGATCCATTGCCAGAGATCTGGAAATGTTGATAGTGAGAAATCATCAACTGCCAAGAAAGGGGAAAATCTGAAGTCAGCTATTGAATGTTAGGACTCTGCCTCCATTTTTTCAAGGCCACCCTTGGAGGATGTGCTCCTGGGAATGGTCCTATTGTCACCAATTTCAATGCAACAGCCAATGTCTGTAGGACTCAGATCTTAGGAAGGAATTCTTTTTATCAAGATGTTTGAGAGGTTTTTAGGAGATCAAAGTAGAAAAGCTTTAACCTATCTGTGTGATGTTCATTTTGAATCAAAATGTCCTAAATCTCATTTTGATAACAAAAAGAGAAGGCAGGATGAAGTGAGGAGATGAAGTAAAGAGAAAACAGGGAGCTTCATATTTCTTGAAAGAATATTAGGTTTCCTAGTGACTACTTGACATCAAAGAAGAATGCTGTAAATCTTTCCATGAGAGGATTACATAAAGATGAAATTGCAGGGAGAATAAAGGCTTGAATTCCATGTCTGCACAAATAAGAAAGAAAAAAATTGTCCACTGAGGAGAAATGGTACAAGTATAATCACAAACTTAATCTGTGATCCATTTGAAACTTGATTCTGGACATCTGTTTTAACCTAATCATTTGCTAATTCTAACTCGTTAATGTGCTTTATAAACAGGTAGAAAAAAAATAGATGTTTCGTGACTGCAAGAAGCAAAAATATAAAGATTGGGTTTAATTTGTAATGTTGCCTGAAGACGTGCATGGCAATATGGAAGTCATAGCTCTTCCAAATAAAACTGATATAGTAGTTCAGTGTTTACACCTGGATCTTATTTGCATCATCTTGCTAAAGGGACATTTCAGTAACTAAAAATCACGTTAATTTTTTTAAATGAGATCAAAGAGAAAAATCTGTGAATTCACAATTCCATTTATTACTGATAACTCAGTTAAAACAATGTGCTTTCTGAAGTCTAACATGTTTCTTTCATAAAGAGAGCTAATAATCTGGCTTATTTTGAACTCTGTGTATTCATCTGGTTGGCCACAATGAATGTACCCAAGACTGGAGTACTAACATCTTAGATATTCTCTACATGTTAACGCCAATTGTCGGGGAAGNGCAGTTAGCCAAGATTTGGCCATATTGGGTGAAGCCATAGGCTTGCTTTATCCTTTTTGGGCAGATCACGGGCCCTGCACAAGGTAACCCTGTGCACCCTGTTTACCGCAGGTGATGGACAGACCCCGGACCCCAGACTTAGTGGTGCCAGGTCCTTTGTCCCTTTTCCCGCAGTTGCTCTCCCCAAAACAGAAGGAGAGAGAGCAGAAAAATGTCCTGGGTAAGCCAGGGCATGTACAAGCCTAATTTGGCCTGTTTAGGCCTACCACAACACCAATGTAAATCTGCAGTCCAAAGCCACAGAGCTGGCAGCTTATGATACAAGGAAGCCAGTTATAACTCTTGAAGACCTTAATTCAAATGCAATGCATCTGCCAAAACAATATGCACCTTTAGATGTTAGGGAGTAAGCAACTTACTGAGGGTGGGATTTCTTTTTTTTTATCCCGAATAAAAGTAACAGATCCTGGCAACTATTAAAAAATACTCAAATTTTACTTCAGTATAAGATTTGCTAGTCTGCTCAGAGATAAGCTACTACTGACACATGGATACTGAGTAAAAAGTTGATGCAATTAATAAAATCCCTGTTCTGCTTTTCAAATGGAGCAACCCTGATGTTTCAGTCAGTGCTTGTTCAGCCACAAATGCTAATTTGGCTCTAAATTATGTTAATCTTTTTTGGGGAATATGAGCCAAACTATGTGCCAAAATTCCAGCCTTTGTAGAAGCACAAAAGCAAGTAAGTGTTGGGATAAACCAGTCCACAGGCATGCTGGTCAGTAACCCTGCACTGCAATTCTCCCTCTCCCTCCACCACAACAGCAAACATTAGTGTCGCTGCAAGTTTCCGCGGAGGCGGAAATTGAGGAAGGGGACTCTACCCTTGCTGGTATGGAATTTATATTACGTTTAGTGAGGGGTGATATGGAAGTTATATTATATTTAGTGAGGACATGTTCTTCTTGAAGGTAATTCCAGAAATGTCTTCATTGTTGATATGTTCTATCAACATATTGCAAGGAGTTCAATCTTGCAAGCTTAGTGTCAGCCCAGGTATCTGCAACTAAGGACTTGATGAAATGTTTAGAGCAAAAAACGTGATGAACAAAAAACTCGATGAAATGTTTAGAGCCCTTGGTGAAGGGCAGAGGAAAATTTTGGCTGAAGCTGTAAATGATAGAGAGAATTTGAACACTGATAATTAGCTTGTTAGTGGATATTACTTGTATCTAATGTTTACATGGTATAATAAACTGATATTAGTTAAAACCCTAGAATTTAACTATCAGCACTACTTTCTTTGCTAGAGCATTCTGCAGTGAATGCTAGTTTATTTTCAGTGGCCCAATGCTTTAGAAAAAGCCAAAATGAAGGGAAATAATGGAGAACTTTATGATGCTATAAATGTTTTAACAAATTTTTAAACTTTGAAAATGCTACTGCTGAACTGATGAAGTGTCTACTCAAGTGACAGGAACTACAATACTAGTCTAAGAGCTTTCTCTAATAAGAAAAGTAGAAGTTGTTTGGGCCAAAATTGGTGTCACTTTACATTTTCTTTCAACTTCTATGCAAATTTCATGAGCCCAGTTTTCACAAGCAATGAGCTTCTCCACTGATGCATACTAGACAGTCCTTGAACTGTGCTGCAAAAACACAAGGATATTGGTAAAATCTCACTTCTATAATGAGATGTTCTCCTAAACTCTCACATATTCTTGAGTTATGTCCACAAAACCTATGACTAATGTGAAGCTTAGGGCAATAAGACATTGGCAGGCTGAAAATACTCTTCTGTATTTTTAAGACAAAACAGACTGCAAGCAGAATGTCTTAATTGAATAATATGGATTCTCCGTGCTGTTGTTTTCTTAAAATGAAAGAAACACTCTTTTCTTTTCTTTTTTTTTGGTCGTTTTTATTCTGTATTGTGAAGTGTGAGTGTTGAACACACTGGGAAACAAAAAAAAAAAAATTTTTTTTTTTCCTCAAACTACCTTTGATCAACCAAATACATAGGTTTGTCCCTCCATATCTGAAAGGTCAAAATTTACAGACTAACTTCCCTCTATGATCTCCAAAAATAGTTTCATTTTACACTCTGAATAATGGCCAAGAGCCATAGAAAACCTGAGTTGTCTGTAAGATGCAGCATGTGTTCACAGGCAGGAACACAATAAAAACAATGCAAGAGCTGCGTAATTTGACTACGCCGCAGTTTACATTCATACTAAGGCCAAAGAGGTAACGGTGAAGACGATACCTCCCTAAAAGGACCCAGGAGATCAGGCAAAACTTTGACAGGAGAAATCAGAAGTGTGCAGTCCAGTGAAGAATTAAACTACTGGGAGTAATAATATGGGCTGATGCACTCAATATAGCAGTAATGCCCTCCGAGAAGGGTAGGAAATAATTCAGTTCCTCTAGGCTGCACAGAAGCTAAATACAGTATGACAAGAAATAGTAGCAGTACTCATTATGTCTGATTGCTAATTACCCCTTTGAATGATTCAGTTATGGCTGCTACTAGATAATTAGTTTAGTAATTTATGGCTGCAGCACAAACTAGTATTTTAATTTTCACTGCGCAGTTTCCACAACACCTACAGTTCAGATAATACCTCCCTTTTTATTCAAATTGCTTTACTTGATTAGCCAATGGAGGAGGGAAAAACAAGCAACTCTTTCAATTTCTGAGCATAACTTTAATGCTAAATTACATAATTTTATGTAATTTTATTAAAAACTATATAAATGCAGAAAACATCTTTACCTGAGGTCTTAACGTGGTTTCTTTATAGATCTGGGAAGTGATCCTAGAAACACTTGCACGGGAATATTTGTTGTAGTAAAGTTATTGTCTCTACTCAGACTGGAATGAAACTACTTCTGGGTATGGTTGTTGCCAGGATTAGACCCTTGAGATAAAGTAGGTTTATTTTTTTACATTGTTGTAATTGCACAGATATTTCTGCACTCCCTGATGATTGCGCTTACAGGGATTGACTCTTCCATGTAAGGAAGGCACAGGCAGGGTGGTTCTGCGGTGCACTGGTTGGTGGAATTCAAAAGGTGCAGCAGTTTTCAGGAATAGTGTTATAGTTCTTACAAAATCAACTGCATCTTAGTTCACCCAAGCGCGAAAGCTGTTTCTGAAAGGTAATCAGAGATAGATGTTTGGTAATTCGTGAGCTGTGTTGTTTTTCTAATAAAGCTGCCACATGGCACTTGGGACTGCCAAAGGAAAAGGGGTCTTGGAGTGCCACTGAGGATCGAGGTCTTATTTTAATTACTTGTAACATATTTTGAACCTGTAGTGAAAATGATTCACTATTAACAATTACATCAATTTTTGATATCCAGGCAGAGATTGTTAATAACTCTGAAAACTGTTTATTAACATTATATAAGTTTTGTGGCAAGATTTACAAGGTTCAAAACACAGGGTTTGGAAAGTTATACATACAGGGAACAGGCAAAACTGGAACACTCTAAAGGTAGGCAGCATAAGCAAACATTTTTACTGGCAGAGAAGGTTTGTGTGGTCACTCACACTGCTTGCAGTTAGTTATCCTGCTTAGCCACTGGATGGATGCAGGAAGCTCCTTTCTGCTTATGGCAGAAGGCAATCAATGATTACAATAGGCTTGAAGTATTTACTCACAAAAATACTATGAGACACTACCCAAAGCATGTGGCAGGGTTGCTGCTGAGCCGAAAGCTGTTAGAGGTTTTGAAGTTTCCCCAGGCTCCTGGGTGCTGGAGAAAGGAGGCAGACGTCTCTGAGCTGGTGCTGGCTCTCTTGGCAGCAGGCTCTCAGGTGCAGGCAGGATGCAATGCCAGGTGCAGTCTGGGCACGGTGTCAGGCTGGCTGTGCAGGCTGAACATGTGGAGGCATCAGAGCCTGATCCTGCTCACTGGGGTCCCACCCAGCTCAGGATTAATGAGGCAGTAAGCAGGCAGGGATACAATGGCAGAGAGCACCTTTGTGCTACCTGCTCATCCCTTTATATCCATTCAGCCCGAGACTAATGTGCCTTTGGACATGGATTAGCCAATCAGGATGGCACTTTGCCTAGTTTGCCCACATTAGGTGCAGCCAGGGCTTTGGTCCCCTTCCCCGTGGCCACCACTCCCAGCACAGAAGGAGGGGGAGCAGGGGAGCACACCTGGGTAAGCCAGGGCATGTACAAGCCCACTTGGCCTATTTAGGCCTACCACAACAGAACCTTAGTGTCACTTTGCTGCTGTAACCAAAATATTTTTCTGTTGTTGTTATGTGACTCCGTGATTCACTGGACTGTTAGCTCCCTCTTTGTGAACAGACATGCCTGTGTTTGATTCACACTATCACTTGCTGTCTGCAAGTTCACTTTGCTCAATATTTCAAAAACTGCAATAAAGTCTTTGACATAGAGTACAGTCAGCTCCCCTTTTTTTCTTTAAACAAAAAACAGATACAAACAACTCAAGGCTTTCTATACTTTCTCCTTGTCTTTGCAGAGACATATTCTGGTGCTGCTAGAGGCTAGTTAAAATGAAGCTATCCTGTGGGAACCAATTGATAAAGTTAGAGACTCAAGAGACTTTCGGTCTAGATAGACTACATAAGGTTGGTTTTCAGGTGTGGAAGGGGAGTCACAGGGAAAAGCTGTATGACTCGTCCAACTGGGTGTAACAGAAGCAGCAAAGGCTGTGTGTGAGACATGGCATGTGCAGTTAACGGCCAACAAAAATAGCAAGGAGTTTGCTCAAAAGCACATATGGCTTTGCATGGTTGAAATCTCAGCTTTTCTGGAGATTGTAGTAACCTTTGCTTGCTGTCGTTCGCTCTCCTGTTGTAAGCAAACTGCTACTGCTTCACTTCAGCAGGCAGTTTTTCCTTTTCCTCCAATACAGCTCTCTTTCCCTGTGACCATTTTTCTTTCTCTAGCAAGAGAACCAAACTGAACCAAGCAAACTTGCTCTTAAATTTCCTATTAATTTCAGTGCCAGCTGAAGAATGTCAATGTGTGGAGAAATAAAGAATGGCTCTGTAGGATGCATTTCTTCACTTCTCAAAGGGTACAATATTTCCTGTTTTTCTCATGGTCCTTGAGAAAAATAGCAAAGCTTTTCATGTCTGCAGTGATGTATTTTGACATCATTTTGAGGCAGATTTCAGACCCAGCTGTCCTTTTGAGGATCAGCTTTCTTCACAAAGTAACATTGGTTAACCTTCAGAGGCTAGTTAAGACACTCTTGAACTTCAGCTCTAAGGCCTTGCCTCTGAAAGGGAGCACTGATGATTGAGTTTTCTTCCCATAGTGCCTAAGGAACCAACACAAGGCCATTGCAGAGTTCCAAGCACAGCCACAAACCGGTCAAGACTGCTTAGTCAGCTGAGTTGTGCCTTGCTGTGCTGCAGCTTGTGCCAACAAGCAGCTCATCACTGGGTGCAGTTTGCAAGTAGTGGAAGGCAGAGATGGGTCAAACCCAGTTGCCTCCTTTAGGGAAGGAAGGAGTTTAGCTATTGAACGAAAGCAGTGCTGTGCCTCTTGCCTTCAGGATCTTGGCAGACTTTGTTTTTAATATAGCTCTAAGCAACAATTCTTCAAGCATGAGGTAAAACTGGCAAAAAGATGTACTCATGCAGGATTTGTCAATAAATTCTTTGTTTTCTGTGCACAAAATGTATTCTTTGTTTTTTTGGGATACTTCCTCTCTTTGAAGTTGGGTTCTCATTCATGCTTTACCTTAGCCCATGTGACCAATGTAGTATGCTGTTTTGTCGTGCTTTTTCTTATTGTGAATTGCTGAATCATGAGAGAAAAAAAAAGTGCTTATAAATAAATGAATGCTATCTTATGTCAAGCTCTTCTTTTTATTGTTTGTCCTATCTATTGTGTGAGCCTCTTTCTTCACCTTTTGGCGTATAATGGGAAAGTTCTCTTGCTGTGTCATATTTTGGTCTCACAAACTTCTGTGCTTTGAGATGAAGAGCTTAGAGGAAAGTAGTGAAACAAGGGGAAATTAGTGATGAAAAATCAGCATGTTTTTTTTTTAAATTTTTTTTTTTGGATAAGAGAGCAAAAGATTTGATTACAGACCTCAAGATAATCTATGCAAATGAAGAAGTTGATAGGAAAGTCATATTGTTCAGTTTTCATATTCACATTTACTTAAGAAATGCATTAGCAAGCTATGATGTTGTCAGAACAAGATCATTTTCATTGAAAAATGTTTGTATTTGTTTGCTGTTTCCTATTGACTTCAGCGTTTCAGAGTTCACATTGGAAAGAAAGAAGTCCATACTAAATATTGGATTATGACAAGCCTCTTTGCAGAAGTGATTATGTGATTTTCTTATTCAGGGACAGCAACCGAAACACTTGGAATATCTAAGGAAGCATAAAAGCTCATGCAAAATTATTGCATTACCATTCCTAGCACGTTATTACTCCTATTGGCAAATATTTAGATTATCAAAACGAGTTTTTCCTTATGGGCAGCAGTGCAGATTGTTTGCAGGTGCTGTATTACTGAGAAAAATATTTGGCATTATGAGTTTATGAAGCTTCCTTTATCCATGTTGTTTTGTTTTCACTGCAATTCAATAACATAATGTCTATGGCTTGTACTTGTAGCAAGCTCTCTGTCCTCTTCCTGATATTTACCAGCACTGGATCAATGTTCTAAAGGGCAGTTCTGACAGCATTATTTCTGTGAACATCAAACTCGTGTTTATTATAGAAGGAAAGTGCACTTTTTATAGCCAGCAGTCTAACTTTTGAAATACATATTCTCTGACCCATTTAATAAGTGGTTCCCTACAGACTGTGTTGACGTTCCTCCATTACCAGTTACAAAAGAAGAGGCTGTTCCCTGTAAGGCAAGCTGTCTCAGCATCAGCTTGACCTTTCCAACTTTGTTTGGAGCAATGCTTTAAGTTCGTTATACCTGGCAGAGATTTCCACTTCCAGGGTTATAATAGCCTATCTATCTGCTCTTTCTGTTAACTGTCTGCTGCAAGCCATGAATATTGCATGAGGATAAATGTATACACGAGTAGTCCAACTGGATTTTCCTTGTTGGTGCCACATTGCCAGATGAAAGTGCCCAAATAGCTTGTCACTGCATATATTCCGTGGTAAGGAGGGAGAAGATAAAGCAGCTAGATCCAGTTCTGTGGGCAAAAGCAGCTTGGCAAACACAACAGGGCTAGATTTAGGTTGGACACAAGGAAGACATTTTTCTTATGACAGAGTGGTGAGACGCTGAAACATGTTGCCCAGAGAAGCTGTGGATGCTGCATCACTGGAATAGGTCAAGATCAGGCTGGATAGTGCTTTGAGCAAGTTGATATAGTGGATAGTGTGTGTCCCCATGTCAGGAAAGATTGGACTGGATGATCTTTAAAGGTCCCTTCCAACTAAGTGTTTTGTGATTCTATATGGATGCTCCTTCTTGTTTCTAAGGAGCTACTACAGATACCCTTTTTCTGGCAGTGAAATTTAGAGCAGGCATAAAAATAAAATCCAGCTGGTACACAGCAAACCTGGAGTGGTAAAAAGTCAAAATGATTAAAGATGCTTTCATATTCCTGACTCATACTTAAGGACATGATTGATTCATTCCTGCAAAAATGTAATGTGTTTTATTTCACAAAAGAAAAATAAACTAGTGAAGAACTGTGATTTCTGGCACTATAGTCTTCCTCTCAGCTCCTGTCTATACACTTGGTAACTCTCTGTATTACAATGGGAAAACGGGGGTTTTGGTGGGTATCTCAGCTGAAAAATCATGTTATTGATGTTTTGTATTTGGAAGATAATCCTTACAATGACTCCTGAACTAATAATTCCAGGCTGGATACTACCTCTGTGGGAATAATGGCTGTAGAATGTGGTGGTAAAGGCTGGCCTCAGAGATGCTTTAATGCAATTAATTAAAACCAGTATTTTGCCCAAAACTCAGCTGTAGGCTTCTAGCATGGGATAACTTAATCTACTGGCCTTTCTGCCCAACACCTTGATCTGCAGTTCTGGTCATGCTCCGAAGGCAAAAGTCTGTAGAGAATGTCCGTGCTCAGTCACAAAGTGATTTAGGGGCTGGCAACTCATCTACCAATGCAGAGTAAAGGAGAAGAGACATAGATAACTTTGTGCGTATCAGCTTCTTTTCTGTAATTTTGGGAAATTAACTGTAATAATTAGATTAGAAGTCACTGTAACTGTACTAATAACAACTCTTTGATTTTTCTGTAGTTGTATGGATGTAAAAATTAATTATTACTCTGCAAGATATTTCTGTAGCCTACATGTTATGTGATTTCATGGTTTATCATGTGGCCCTTGAGGCTCAGTTATAATTTGAATGCATGACTGACTGTATCTGTGCTGTTATACTTGCCTTGCATACACCCCTGAGTGTGGGTTTGCCTCATGGTGCCAATTTTGTGTGAACTCCATAGCTAGGCTGGTAGAAATGAGGACCACCTACTCATTTACTTAAGCTAAGCACTCTCCTGTGTTCTCTCAGTGCTTCCTGGCAGGATATTATAGGAGTACTGCAGCACAGATGAATTGGTTGCTTTGTAGTTTGTCACCTTGTGTTATTCTAGAGTAGACACAAGTAATAAAGCTTTCACAAGACTGTTTCTGGGCTAATATAGGCATAGCATTTGAAGCCAAAGAAAGAATTTTTGTAGAACGCGAGATGGAATTTTCCTATGGCAGTTTTGTGGTGAAACTCATAATTTGTAAATCCTATTTTCTGAGTCATATGGCTCTGAGCCAGATCCAAAGGATGTGCTTAAACTGGTGATGGCTTCTGAAGGAAAATGCAAACTAGAGGGGAAATTTAAAAAAAAGTCAGTAGTTTGATACAGAAAAGCTTCAAAATTCTGTTGTCTTTTCTTTTGTCATACTTGTAGTAGGGGGTTGCATAGTACTAGATAGCAAAGTGGGTGGTTCTGAGTAACCTGTGCTGAATTCCAAATTGCTTTGTTTTTGGCAGTGGCCCAAACCAATAAACATTGTGGGGGATTGTGTGAAGTATCCCAATATGTCAACCAGCATACAAATTATCTAGATTTGAAAATGTTTTCATTTAAAGTCTTGGGAAAAACCTTTGTGTTGATATTCTACTGTCTTTTACCGGTGGAAACAAAAACTCCAATTTTATGGCTGTTAGAATGTTTGCCATGAACCCTTAGTGCTGAGAATTTATTTTCCACAATCAGAAGTTTCAGTGACTTACAATTTCCTGTTGTTTAATTTAGGTGCAAATGTTGTGGTGAAAAGTGAATAGCCAGTAAGGCCTTGAAGTGGTAGTGGCTAATTACAGGGCTTCTGGAGCAAGAGGGATAAACACGACTGTAATCAGAGGGAAGAATGTGACCCTCTGTGGCTGACTGGAGCTGCAAAAGACTGGGGGACTACTGTCATGTGTTTTGTGAAGGAGTTGCTGTTGCTCTGTGGCTAACAACAAAGCCTGGAGGAGAAGGTTCTCAAAGGGTGATTGCTTGGAGCCCTGTGCTGCTTCCCTTGCTGTTGTGGACACCCACTGATGTGTAGCAACACCAAACTGCCTTTAGAATAGAATCATAGAATGGTAGGGTTGGAAGGGACCTCAAGGATCATCTAGTTCCAACCCCCTGCCATAGGCAGGGACACCTCCCACTAGTACAGCTCACTCAAGGCCTCCTCCACCCTGGCCTTCAACCCCTCCAGGGAGGGAGCAGCCACAACCTCCCTGGGCAACCTGTGCCAGTGTCTCACCACCCTCACTGTAAAGAACTTTCTCCTAACATCCAGTCTAAATCTCCCCTCTGCCAGTTCAAACCCATTGCCCCTTGTCCTGTCACTACAAGACCTTGTCAAGTCCCTCCTCAGTCCTCCTGTAGGCCCCCTTCAGATATCATTGAATCATTTCAGCTGGAACTGATTTTAAGATCATAGAGTCCAATTGTCAACCTAGTGCCACTGTGGCCATTAAACTATGTCCCAAAGTGTCATGTCTGCATGTTTTTTTTGAATGTCTGTGGTCGTGCCCCACAGAGAGCTTCTTACCCCACTGGCTAATCAGGGAGTGGAGAAAACCAGTTAGGCTGAAGGATCAGGACCTGAGCAGGGATCAAGTCAGAGATAGAGATGTGTAAGAAAAAATGGCAATGTTCTGTGTATTCCTGCAGAAAAGGGATGTTTCAGCATCAGAGATCTGAGATACCCACTTAAGATCTCTTCAAAATGGAATTAATACATGTGCTGACTTTGAGCTAAATTATTCTCTGTGATTACAAAAGACTCCTTTTATTTCTAATATCTTTGATCCATAACATTCCGAAAATGGTCGAAAAAATGCTCCTAACAGGGTAGGCTGCCGAGATCAGGGCTACTGAGGCACTTCTGGATTCACCAGTTGGTAATAGTCATGTAGCCTTTCATGCTGTCTCAGCCTTTCCTGAGAATCAAACAGGTCTGATTTAGTGTTTCAGGATCATGTAAAAGCCAGTCAAAAGAAAGAAGTGGAATTAACTGATCCTGATATTACATCCATAAGAGAATACACTTTCTGCATATCATGTAATCTCTGAATGGTAATAGCGACAGTTTTAACATTGATTTACAGATTTTATTTTCTAAACACAACTCAAGGACATTTGTTTTTCAATGCCAATTACTCAATGAATGTGAAATGGAATGAGAATTCCTTCATACGACGAGTATTTCAAACTTGCTTATGATCAACCTGAATTATTCTTCATTATATTTTAATTGTAGCTCTATCTCTACGATATTAATTTAATTTAGATCAGTGAATATAAGTTATTTATGATTTAAAGTACAAATCTCTTAGTAAGTGAGTCTGCCAGAAGACCAGTCTTTTGGAAAAAAAGAAAAGGTACAGTGGAAAAATTTACATTTATCTTTATTACATCTGTATTGCACACAGTTTATAGCCAGTGATATTTGTGTGTGTGTCTCAGAGGGAGAAAGTACTATGCAGTGACATTTTGGTAAAAGCATTAATAATACAAAAAGCAATGGTTTGGAATGTAACTAAACTGGAATTATTTTAAATTACTAAGAATTAGAGTGAATTCAGCTGGAAGTGTATTTTGATCTGACATTTGATTTTGGGAACTAGAGTTGTTTGTTCCCTATGCCTGCACACTGGAAAGAAGCAAAAGGAGTGAGCTGGCAAAAGGACAACATGAAAAATAGACGGAGAAAGGGCAGTAAAGTTGCTGTTTATTTTACATCATCACAGAGGTTCTGTAAGCAAGGACTAGTGCAAAGAAACTTCAGTCAGAAATTAAATGACATCTAGAGAGCTTACACCATGTTCAAAATTCTTGTTCTCTGAAATCAAGTTGGAGGATGTGCCCCAGCTGTAGTTATGCATAATCCTATCTTATATCAGGTTTTATATCATGTGGTAGATATGCCTATGCCCTGGGTGCCTTAACTGCCCCAATGGCCAGGACTGTACATGTGGTGCTTCTCAAAAGCAGATGTTTTTGTACCATCCCAGTTTTAAGTTTCTGTTTATGCAATAGTTGCAGTACTTATTCTGTCATATTGGGGGGGGGGGGGGGGGGGGGCAGGTCATGTCCCAGCATTGAACCATTTAAACTGTATTTTATACAGCAAACAGTTCTCTGTAATATTCCTATCCACACAGAAGAAACCAAACTGCTGAACTGTGGCTACCACTGAAGACCTTTACATGAGCTCCTGGTACTAAGACAATGTTGTGGTAGGCCTAAGCAGGCCAAAATAGGCTTGTACATGTCCTGGCTTGCCCAGGCATATTTTTCTGCTCTCCCTCCTGTTTTGGGGAGAGCAACTGCGGGAAAGAGGACAAAGAACCTGGAGCCACTAAGTCTGGGGTCTGTGGCCTGCCCAGACCCTGCAGTAAACAAGGTGCACAGGGTTGCCTTGTGCAAGGCTGCGGTCTGCCCTAAAAAGGGTAAAGCAAGCCTATGGCTTCACCTAATACAGTCAAATCTTGGCTAACTGCCATTTGATTGGCTATCCTGTGTCCAAAGTCACATAGTCTCAGGCTGTATGGATAAAAAGATGAGCAGGGAGCACAGCCTGCACTTTGCCTTTAAAAGGTGCTCTCTGCTATTGCATCCGTGCCTGCTGCCTCATTGATCCTGAGCTGAGGCTCTGGTACCTCCATGCATTCAGCCTGCACAACCGGCGTGACACCTTGCCCAGACTGCACACTGCAAGACATCTGCCTGCACCTGAAAGCCTTCTGCCCAGAGGGAAGCCCTGGAGATAACACAAATCATCCAGAGAGCCAGGAACAGGTCAGAGATGTCTGCCTCCTTTCCCCAGCACGAGGAAACTCCAAAGCCTCTATGGCTACTGACAGCAACCCTGCCATGAGCTTATAATATTTTTGTGAATAAATACCAAAAGCCTCTTGTAATCATTAATTGCCTTCTGCCATAAGCAGAAAGGAGCTCCTTGCGCCCATCTAGTGAGCAAGCGGAGTACTGACCGCAAGCGGTACTGACTGCAAAGCCTTCTCTGCCAGTTTAATTGAGTTCAGTTAATGTATATATTTGTTATTTCTAGATCCTATTATAACCTGTATATAGTTTCCATAATGATGCAAGAACCTGTTATTATTATTAAATTGGTGATCGGGGTGCTGTGAGTTCTGAATATTTAATATTAATAAACTATATTAATATTTTTAAAATACCATCTTGCAGTAATTAATTACTCTGTCCACTACAGACAAGCAGGGCCAAGCTGGGTCTCTTCTGTTGCCAACTTGTCTAGTGGATTTCCATTCTAAAATACTTTAAACGATTGTTGCTAGAGACTTTCTATTTAATCATCAGCAAATTAACGTCTAAGTCTCCTTAGTGACTCAGCTGACTGATAGTCAGTGTCTCTGCCAACCCCCTTCCATTGGCATAATTTCTGATATAGGACTGAGGATTACTCTGAGATTGTGACTGGATTTTAAATGGTGATATCACTCTACAGCCTTCAGGCAAAGAGGTTGATTGGCTGCCCTTTTTCTCTAGTCTCCGGATAGTGATGCAAAGTACAGTGGTGGAATCTGTGCCCAGGAAAATTTTTAAGCTTCATTCTTTCATGCACATATTTAAAGAAAATGCTATCCTCAATGTCTCTATACAAAACCACAGGATTTTGCCTGTGTAGGTGCATTTAATCTTATGCATCTTTTATTTCCGAAGCTCCCAAAAGAGCAGAGTTTACTTTCTGCAAGTGTGTTCCCAAAGCAAAGACATACAGGCAGGTTTCTTATTAGAAAACTCTGCATGCTTGTCTTCATTTTGAAATATTGATATCAAAGTACTTAAAAAATAGAGGCACAACATTATTTGATCTTCATTATTGCACAGTAACTGCCAGTTTTGAAGCCAGTAATGATGGGATGTAAATCTAAACAAGCCAGTCTGGAATTTAACTGAAGGCTTTAAGATGAAGTAGTATAAAAATAGATACATGGATTAACTTGTTAGGAACTTTTATTAGAGATATAGCTGGCATTTGAGAGATGTTCACCTACATCACCTCTCCCCATAAGGGAGCTTTAATAATCTAACTCTGTGGCTTTGTCTTAATTAAATGGAGAATTTCAGGCAGAATTTGTCCTGCTCATTGCTTTTGGACAAAACTCCTTGAACACTAAATCAAAAGTGTTTCAGACTTTGTTGGTCAAAGACATTTTCAGTTAATGTTTGTATCATTTGACATTTTCCTACTTTTCTAGTATGCCTTCTGATTCTTTTCTATATGTATCTGTATAAATGCATAAACCAAACCACATGTGCACATGTGTGCGTGACTCACTGCATTAGCGATTCACTAAAATTTAGCTTATTTAAAAGAAGTCAACAGAAAAATAAAAACAGAACTACTTTCATTCTGTGGAGGAAAACTAACTTGAGCATGCGACCTTGTTGTTCAACCAGCACCAGAACAAGAGGACACAGTCTCAAGCTGTGCCAGGGGAAGTTTAGGCTTGAGGTGAGGAGAAAGTTCTTCACCGAGAGAGTCATTCCCCACTGGAATGGGCTGCCCAGGGAGGTGGTGGAGTCACCATCCCTGGAGGTGTTCAAGGCAGATTTGGACGTGGCACTTGGTGCCATGGTCTAGTCTCGAGGTCTGTGGTAATTAATGGGTTGGACTTGATGATCTTTGAGGTCTCTTCCTACCTTGCTTATACTATGATACTGTGAAAAATTAGATAAACATGTTCTAAAATAACCCTTGGAGCCTTTAAAACTATTTATTGTTTCTGTGGTTTGACTTCTGATTTTTTTGACTGTTCCGTGGTGACTTTGCTGTTTTAATTATTAAGACAGAATTCTGGAG
Source organism: Ramphastos sulfuratus (assembly GCA_013399055.1). Lineage (NCBI taxonomy): Eukaryota > Metazoa > Chordata > Aves > Piciformes > Ramphastidae > Ramphastos > Ramphastos sulfuratus. The sequence goes on along the minus strand of WBNM01030860.1, from coordinate 14,264 downwards.
AAAAATGGTTAAAAGTCTGAATTGCGTCTCTATTGAAGATTACTGCAAGGATTTTAAAATATACATTAAATTAGTAGCAGATGTAGGTATTAGTGTTAATAATGAAATAGAACATTTTCCTCCGCTGTTGTATTTATTAAACTTATTCTGGAGTTTTGTTGTGGGTTTAAAGAGCCGACAGAGTGAAGCTCTCAAATGAATTGGAGAAAAAAACCACAATTATATTTGGAGTGTTACAGATAGAAATTACAAAGCAGATACAGAATCCATAAGCAAACCCCCTGAATTTTTCTCCCAACCCAAAACTAAATCTATCATCCCCAGTGCTCCAACCCCCCCCCCCAGCCATGCCTCTGCCATCCAAGAGGCCTAAACACAGCCTCTGGAGGACCCAAACCAGGCCTATCCTTACATGTTTGTCCTGATAAAGCAGCTCAAGGCTGGAGGGTGAGGAAAGGAGAAGGAGCTGGCCTTGCTGTGAGTTTATGAAGAGATAGCAGAATTATGGGATTGAATAACAATCTTCTAGTCCCTAGAGGACTTTTTTAACCCTATAGTTCCCAACCTGGGACAAGTTTGAAGTTTGCCTTCTGGTTAACGCTACATACTAGTTGCAGTCATAGCTCTACTCCTCTAGTACTTGGCTATCTTTGAGGCTGGGCATCATGTCATCCTGCTTGTACAGTGCCATAGCACAAAATGTCAGTCTGGGACTTGAGTTGAATCTTGGTCCATTCAAGCTTATAAATGGCAAAGTCTTCCTGATTGAAGCAATGCTCTTTATATCTTTATTCTTCTTAGCTGGACCTGTTTAGGGGGACTCGTATTACCAAAATGGAATATAATATAAGTCAAATATCAACTACAATCCCACAATTTCAGTTTTCTCATTGTTTTCCCTAGAGACTCAGATATTATTGTCATTAATTCAATAATCTTATTTTTCATATGACTTCCCTTCTTTTAATAACATTTAAGGCATCTAAATATTCAAATCTGTAATTGTAGAGAATCAATAGCAGTCTTTCAGATAGGTGCTACTGTAGGTTATGAGACTTCAGAGATACAGAAATGTAGGCATATTTCTCTTTCCTACCCTGGAAAAAATAACTTATTCTGCTGACTGCATTTATTCCGCACAGACAGTGTTATATATTAATTAAAGAAAAATTATGTCCAGTGCACTCAACTCTATAGCCTTAATTGGAAATTGAATATGGATTGTCTTTGCTCTAAATAGATTATGAAAAACTCAATTTGAAAGTACAGCATTTAATGCCAATTGCTATAATTTTTATTTTCAAATTAATTTCACAGCTTACTCATACAGATTATATATTTCTCCTTTGAACTGCTGAATCTGTCTCTCTTCTGGTTTTAGGCCAAACTCAAACTATGAGTTCAAATAGTCCACATTTATAAACTACATGTATCAAAGATACGAATCCATCTATGACTTACACTGCCATCCAGAGGATGGGCACAAAGATGATCAGAGGGCTGGGGAACCTCCCCTGTGGAGACAGGCTGAGGGAGCTAGGGCTGTTTAGGCTGGAGAAGAGAAGGCTCTTGGGAGACCTTATAGCAACCTTCTGGTACCTGAAAAGGGTGTACAAGAAGGCTGGGAAGGGACTTTTTACAAGGGCTTGTAGTGATAGAATGAGAGGGAAAGGGTTGAAGCTTGAGGAGGGTAGATTTAGACAAGACACTAGGAAGAAATTCTTTCCAGTGAGGGTGGTGCAATACTGGAATAGATTACTCAGGGAGGCTGTGAATGCCCTCTCCCTGGAGGCATTCAAGGCTGGGTAGGATGAGGCCTTGAGCAAACTGGTCTAGAGGGAAGTGTCCTTGCCCATGGCAGGGAGATCCCTTCCAATTAAAACCATTCTGTAGAGGGGAAAAAAAGAAGGGGTGTGTGTGTGTTATATATGCAAACTTTGGTTATAGTTAGTTGCAGCTATTTAGGAAAGCTTTTTTACACTGGAAAACACCTTTGGAAAAGGCTAATATTTTAACATGGCAGCTGTTAAGACTTCACAATGAAATGTGAACTTCTCTCCTATTTATACAGAAGTAAGACTGCGTGCCTGGGTCTACCGAGCTGGTCTGGTAGCCCAACTGAGGTTCCACTGGGTAGTTGCACTCAAGGGCGAGAGCAAAGTGTTAAGGAAAAACTTTTTTTTTTTTCCTTCTTCTCTGCCACATGTTCATGGCTCTCTTCTTGGTATGTCTCCTGTGATTCCTCTAAGTAAGTCAAGAACATAAACTGGCAGTTTTTTGGTATACCCCATGGGACCACTGTTATTGTTGTGTTCAAAGAAAGGCATTTACCTTCTGAGTTCACCTGTCCCTGGGGACAATCTAAGTTATACTTGTTCTGATTCTTATCCAGCCATTTTTTGCCAACGTTTATCAAAATGAGTCCACTTTGGAAACCATTTCTATGTCCAGTCTAGCAACAAGGCTGTTGCTTCCTACCTCACATGCCAAATGCGCAAAGTCTGGTCTGTCAGTTACCATCAGAACTGCTGTGGCCATGCAATAAATGTGAGAATGAGCAAAGAAAATATTAATAAAAAAATAAATGTATTCCTCTTTTTAAACAGTAGGTAAACTCCTTGTTTTCTTCATATGTTTGTACTGTTACATTTTGGATTGTGATGGTGGTTCTATAGTCTTCCATGGGATTCTTGCAGAAAGTAATCCTAAATGGAAAGAAGAATGCATAGTAAAGCCCGCCGAGGATGTATAATTAATCTGAGAAACCTCAGGGCTCTACAGGGATCAGAGTTACTGAGACACCATCATGCTAGCTACCAAAGAGGCTGTGTTTTTCACAGTGAAAAGGCAAATATTTTTTCATATGGTAAGAAAAATCTCTTAGTCATACCAATGGTTGGAGAGAGAATGTTCCAGTTAGAGTGCATTAATTTTATAAATTTAGCAATTGAACTTGGATTTTAAAAAATGAAAGTAGCTGACAGATATGTAAAATTAGTTGATTTTGTTTGCTTTACATTTCAAAACCCACTTTTCATAACAGTTGCAAGATGTAAATTCAACTTAATACTATGTGCCCCACCAAGGTGAGAGTGCTGCAGAATCTCTGTCCAGAGATAAGTAATAGTAAAACTGGATAAGTAGTTGTTCCGAGATAAGGGACAAAGGAGATGATCTGATCTGTTTATTTCAGATTATTGTGGGATATTTTTTTCCTGTTGATATATGTGGGTGTCTGTGGTGATTCTGGGAAACTACTACTGGTTTAGGGTCAGTATTTTTACAATGTCAAAACGACAAAAAAAAAAAGGGAGACACACACACACAAAAAACCTCCCCCCTAAGCCAAGTAAAATAAACAAACACACACCCAAAACAAAACAAACCCCACAGACAAAGCAGCCAACAGGAAAAAACTTTCCAAAACAAACAAACCTTATTGCTGTCTACAACTACCTGAAGGGTGGTTGTGGCCAGGAGGAGGTTGCTTTCTTCTCTCAGGCAACCAGCACCAAAACAAGAGGACACAGTCTCAAGCTGTGCCAGGGGAAGTTTAGGCTGGAGGTGAGGAGAAAGTTCTTCACTGAGAGAGTCACTCCCCACTGGAATGGGCTGCCCAGGGAGGTGGTGGAGTCACCATCCCTGGAGGTGTTCAAGGCACGTTTGGACGTGGCACTTGGTGCCGTGGGCTAGTCTAGAGGTCTGTGGTAATGGGTTGGACTTGATGATCTTTGAGGTCTCTTCCAACCTTGCTTATACTGTGATACTGTTTAACTCTCTTTCCTGAAGTTAATAAATATTCCAAAAAAGAGTGGATATTTTCAGATGAGAAGTATGAAGAGGGGACTGTTGAGCTAGAAAGAAGGATTAAAGGGGGAGGGGAAATGAAAAAATAAATAGAAAAATATTTCTTTCTCCACAGGCTGTTAGAGAAGCAGGGAAGTAATGGAGTGGGTGTTGAAGAAAAGCATCAAACTGGCAGAATAGAAGCTAATCAGGCAGGAAGGAGAAGATTATGGATGATTAGGGACCTAGGCAAAAGCTGCTTATATTGCTGGAGAAGGAGGCTAGAGAGCAGATGTGGCCTCTGAATGGCCACTTCTTTAACTCTCCTGTTTGCCACAAAGCAGCAAGAATGTAGGTGCACTGGGTAAGAGAGCAAGTCAGGATGGCATGAGCATGAAGTGGCTGTGGGAAGGAATCAGACAAGTGCTCTGAGAGGCAGGAAGCAGGCAAGACAGGCAACTTGGCCAGAGCTGCTGTTTTCTGCAGAGTGCTACTCAAAGCAGCTCCCTGCTCTATACAGGCCTGGAGCATCCTCACCTCTGCTTCTTCCAGCAGCATAATTTTCCTTAAATCCTTCAAATATAGATTTGGTTGCTCTGTTTGTTTGAAAAGTTTCCTTCCAAACTTTCTGAAATGTTTTACTACAAATGTAGTGATTCCATATCCTCTCCAGGAGTTACATGGATGTTTTTTTGGTCTGTTGGTGTCACTGCAGGCTGCTCATGGCGAGGAGTAGAAGTTACCAATTATGAGTTACTGATATCTGTCTGAAACATTCTGTAAGCAGATTAATCAAGGGTATTAATTTCATAATTAATCTTGTTGCTGTCTCACACCTTTTAAAAAGCATCCCCTTGTGTCTTCATTGTAACCAGGGCTGGTTTTCTGCTGACAAGCCTGTTTTTTGGCCATGAATATTCTTTTTCCTCCTTTCTCAACAAAATTAACCTGGGCTGAAAGATTTCAGTGGAGCTTTATATGTTCTCTTTTTTTTTTTTTCCTTATTATTGAGGCTTTAGATCAAGTCTGAAAGTGAAGAGCACATTTGTTGTAAGTGGGCACAGAAGAGAGGAGTCATTTAATGCTTAGATATCAGCAAAAGAAATAATGAGGAAAGGTCAGGGTTTTTTTTCTGTAGTGAAATCAAATGTTTTTTCTGATGTTACACGCTGCTGCTCTGCCCACTTTAAGTTCTGCTCCAGCCACATTCTTTATTTTATCCCAGTAACTCTTCAAATTGGCATTTCCTTTGATCTTTTTAACGATGTATCAGCAATATTACAATGAACCACAGTTCTCACCAGTCATCTCACCTTTGGCTTGTGTTCAATACTCTGCTTTTCCAAGTCTGAAAGTTATTTCATGTTCTTTTTCTTTGCTTCCTAATTCAACACACATTGTGTATAATTGCAGGGTAGAGGGATGATTACTCTCCAAAGAATTACAATCAAACTTGGCTTGTTAGTGTATAAAGCTCTGGCTGTTAATCACAATCATTTAAGCAGTAGCTAACCCTCACTAAAACACAGATGGCATGTTGTTAGCATTTCAAGCTACCCAACTCAGACATTGTTGATGTATCCCAGAGAGGACTTTGTTATGCTTTTCAGTACTGCTTCTCTTCTGTAACACTGAACAGTATCTGCTGAGTTTGATACCCGCTCAGACACTCAGGATGAGCACATGAATACTGTACAGCTGTAGCAGCTAATGCAAATAAAAATGCATAATTTCCTTTCCACTGAAAATGGAGAATTTCACTGTAAAACCCAGAATGAATACAAAAAGAAAATATGTGAAAGGAAAAAATGTATATATACACACACATACATATTAAAAAAAAAAAGTTGTCTGGATTAAAACAAGCAAGTTAAAACATACAGGTATTTGACTTAAGAAAACCTCAACAAGCTTATCAGCAATGGGAATTGATGAGAGTCCAGTGTTTACTGGCTGAGAGTTGCTGAGAGTCCTAAAATCTGGTGATTTTTCACTAAGCAGTAAAATAAATAGATAACTCTTTTTTCGAGTGCTACTGTCCTAAATAAAAACTCAAATCCTGTGTATCAGAGAGTAGAACAAACTGTACCATCAGTGCCAAGCCCTTAAGCAAGGATTTTTTAATAAGGGTGATGAAATGCTTCATACAGTGTGGCAATCCACTTAATAAAATATTGTATTTCTTCAAAAACATGTGTTTTGCAAGGTTTAAAATTACTACCTGCAGAAAAGTTGAATTCTTACACTGTAGAAAAGAAGTTTCTGAAAGACCAGGATACGGGGTAAAAGACAGAAGAAAGATTTTTGCTACTGCATAGACTGAGTACATTTGTTGCCATGTCTCCTTTCAAAAACTTTCCTATGAGTGAAGATTAAAAACACCTTCTTCAGAAGACACCTCTGTGAACTGAAATGCAGTTTAAAGAAAAAAAAAATCATCTAATTTTTTAGATAAACTCTGGAGAATAGAAGGAAAAAACTTCATGCACACGCAACAATGTGATTCTTGATTTAACAATTTATCATTTAACCAGAACTAAATCTGCAAGGCTTTACATGAGTATCAGTCAAGGTCTGTGTACATGTGTTCCACTGCTGCCGTAGTATGTGAGCATTTGCACCTTACACCTTCCAGGATGCTGTGAAAGGGGCAGGCTTCTGTGAGGAGTGTAATCATGGAGACATTCCTACGTGAAGGTTCATCTGTATATTAGGTCATTGCAAGAGGTTCTTACTGTTTTGTCAATATAGAGGCCATGCCATTGAAATCTGGGCTTATCAAATCAGTTTCAGAACAAAACGTATGATTCCTGTAGTCTTTCTGACATGCAGTTTGATAGGAAGCAACTTGTCTTTGCCTATTCAGTTTCTTTCTACTATCTACATTCTTTGTGTATTCTTCCCTATAGAATACTGGTTGGTTGAAGTGGGCAGAGAAGAGATCTTGTACCTTTTTGTCATTGACCAAACACAGTTTGTAGTAGATGGCATCTCTTCTACAGGAATGGGAGAAATATAAAATCGCAAATTTTCATGATGAACTTCATGATCACCTTCTTCAAGCACATAGTTTTAGAGACAGCTTTCTCTGCACCAACCAAACAAGCAAAAAAACCCTCAAACAACAATGACAAAAAAACATCAAATGATGACAAAAAACTTCAAATAACAATGACAAAAAAACCTCAAACAACAACGACCGAAAAACCAACACATAGTGACACCTAAGGTAAACTGGATTTCCAGAACAGTCATTCTGTGTTCTTTTTAGGCATTCTCCAAAATACTGTTCGTATCGGTGAAATGCTTTACCAAGTCTTAACTACCTCATAAAGACTCATCTGTGCCTTCATTTTTTTTTGTGATTCCATCTTCCACTTCGTTTTCATCTTTTAAGATAAATGTGAATTGCCCACAGTGAACTTTGAATGGACAAGCATTGAAAGAAATGCTTGCCACCTCTGCAGTGGTGGAGCCACCCAGGTTTGCTACATGGGCATAAAACCCTCTTTCTGTTCTGGAGTGTGTAGCAAGGCCAAACAAACAATCCCAACAAACAAACAACGTCAAAACGTTAAGAAGCTGTGGCTGCTGATGATATATTGTGTGCTCTTCAGTGGCAGTGCATTAGGTTAAGAGGTTGTCACAAAAGCTTTAATGATGAAATCCACATTGAGCCAGGTTACATGTATAGTTCAGAGACATTTATCTCAACACAGTGTCACAGTACAATGCACAAAAGCATCCTTCTGTTGTTTCCCAGAGCTGATATGCTTTCAGATTCTTCTTTATAGCACTGACCATCAAACCTACACCTTAATTACAGTTCGGATGAGATATACTACTCACGCGGTTGTCTACAAAGAATATACTCTGTCATATATAGCTCCTTTTTCCACTTGCAATAGGCATGTCATTTCTCTGTTGTGCTCATCAATTTTATCTGAAGTGAGGGGTGATTAAATACAACATGGTTTTACTCCAGCATCCTCATACCACTCAGGGCAAAGACATGTCTTGTCTTACTGCAGCAATGAGGAAATTGAAGTTTTGAGACAAATTCTGACCTTCTTGCAACATGGGTTTCTGCATCAAACACCTTGAAATTGAGATTACTTCTACAGCAGCAAGTTTAATGTCAAGTACTGGAATGAAAATTGAATTAATTTGTTGCTTTCATTAATTGATCTCCTTTAAGTTTTGAACTTTACATGTTTGTTTAATCTTAATACCTTTTGATTTATTCATGAAATATTGCTCCTCTGTGCTTTGTAATAATCTCTGTCTATTGAAGCATTTTCAATGTGATTCTCCTTCCCAACATTTTAATGAGGTTTCCTATGCAAGTATTTTTTAAATAAAAATCACGAAAGGTTTTTTGTTGTTGTTGTTGTTTTTAATATTCATTAGCTTTAATATTAGAAACTATGCCTGGTTAGGAAAATCTCATCAGTTTAAGGTTCCAGAATAGGTCAAAAAGTGTCATTTTAATAAAAAATGAAATTTGCATGTAATGCTTCATTTGCAAGGAGTGCTTGTTTATCTTCTCTAGCATTTATTATACTGATCAAGAAACTGAAATGATCTGCATATTATGTAAACCAGTCCTTTTCCCAGGAAAGTTTTCAGGCTTTTTATATTGAGAAAAAAAATTATGCAAAGCCTTATTGTGGGACAGAAAGAGAAAAGAATTGGATCTTATCACAAGAGATTATTATTACTGTCATTGCAGGTGACTAAACTATTTTGGGAAATTAAAGGTTCTGACATTATGGGCTGCATCATGGAAATGTTTTATTGTGAGTGCTTATAACGGCCTGAAGGATTTTTCTATTTACTTCCTGGTTAATTGGGTTAATGCTCAGACAACTAAAAGAGATTTGGCATTGAAGTGAGTTCTTAGCCAAAGAGAATTTCAGTAGGAAAGGTTAGATCAGCTGGGAAAAGAAAGCTAACAGTACCCGTATCTTACAGTCAAGAGCATGAGAATATTGAAGGAGGAAAAGGTTGTTTGTAGGAAATTGAAAACCACCATCCAAAAACATCTTTTGAAAAAGCTTTTCATATCAGGTAAACTGTTCCAAAATTACATGTGTCGATGTGGACCTTTAGGTGGTGGAAAGCATTTTGGGCAAACTTCCTAGAAACAGATTCCTTTTTGTACAGTTGTCCCTGCAGAACCCCTTCTACAAGGGAACTGTGGATCACGGTGGCAAGCCTTTTATAACACAAAGAAAAGGCATAGAGGAACAGACCTCTGCTAAGTAAAAATATTCTTTCTAACAAAACACACTGTTCATGTGGCTTTAATTACAGCCTGGGAAAGAGCAAGCTTCTTGAAGTGGAACTTTAACAAATACCGCAACATTCATTGTCATACTTAATTTACCTGTTTAGTGTTCTGACTATTCTCTGAACAGGGGAACACGGAGCACTTTAGAGCACTAGAACTGAGCTTCTGATTCGCAGTTGTGGAGCCCCCAGCACAGGAAGGACATGGAACTGTTGGAGTGGGTCCAGAGGAGGCCACAAAGATGCTGAGAGGGCTGCAGCAGCTCTGCTGTGAGGACAGGCTGAGAGAGTTGGGGCTCTGCAGCCTGGAGAAGAGAAGGCTTCCAGGAGACCTTAGAGTAGCCTTCCAGTATCTGAAGGGGGCCTACAGGAAGGCTGGGGAGGGACTATTGACAAGGTCTTGCAATGACAGGACGAGGGGCAATGGGTTTGAACTGGCAGAGGGAAGATTTAGATTGAATGTTAGGAGGAAGTTCTTTACAGTGAAGGTGGTGAGACACTGGCACAGGTTGCCCAGGGAGGTTGTGGCTGTTCCCTCCCTGGAGGTGTTGAAGGCCAGGTTGGAGGAGGCCTTGAGTGAGCTGTGCTAGTGGGAGGTGTCCCTGCCTATGGCAGGGGGTTGGAACTAGATGATCTTTGAGGTCCCTTCCAACCTTACATTCTATTGATTCTATGATTCTATGATTTGAGGTGCCATCAGGACTGGGTAAGGAGTGCAAGGTGACCAGCAAGATATACAAGGTGCAAATGTGTGAGAAGAGCAGGCACATTTCTGCCTATTGTCATGTTACAGCAGAGACGGAATGGAAATTATTCAGTCTTGGAGCTCCACGCTCCTCAAGCTAAGAGGTCTATTTGTCAGAGCAGGCAGTACTTGCATGGATAACCCATCACTCAGAGGTACAGGACTGGCAGATCAATGGCTAGCTATTTCATGAAACCATCTTTTTTTAAGACCTTTTACATGATTGAAAGCACAAATTGCCCTTTGAAAATAACAAACTGCAAAGCTATTGTCTGTCACCATTGTGCCATCCACAATTCCATCAGGTGTTATAACCTCTACTTGTGTCTTTTCTGAGATGAGATAATAAATTCTCTAGAGAGGAATCCGTCTCTTAGAATAGCGCTTATATGGCAATTAGCACTTTGAGGTGATGAACTTCAATGGAGTTTTCTGATCTTGCTGTAACATAAAACATGCTCAACAAAATATGGAAAATAGATCCAGAAAGGCTTTTGAGACCATACAATCTGTTCCCTGCTCTGAAACAAGAATAGGATATGTCTGTCAGGAATGATACTGATTTATCTCCAACCATAAAGATCTCTGGTGATTGAGATCCCACAAACTCACAAGACAGGTGTATTCAGGGGCTTTAGCCTCCTGTTCCACATCAGGAATAGTGTGGTCAGCAAGAACAAGAGGGGATTGTGCCCCTGTACTGAGCACTGAGACAGCTGCACCTCGAATACTGGCCTAAGTGTTTTGCTCCTCACTATGAGAAGGACCTTGAGGTGCANCTGCACACAGGACTCCAGATGGGGTCTGAGGAGAGCAGAATAAAGGGGCAGAATCCCCTCCCTTGCCCTGCTGCCCACACTGCTCTTGCTGCAGCTCAGCACACAGTTGCTGTCTGGGCTGCACTCAAACTGCAGGCTCATGTTGAGCTTTTCATCAACCCAGACCCCAAGGTCCTTTTCCTCATCTCCTCTCTCCAGTGACTAGCGATAGAATAGGGGAGGTTTAGATTAGATACTAGGAAAAAATTCTTTACTGAAAGGGTGGTCAGGCTTTGGAACAGACTGACTTGAGGGTTAGTGGAGTCACCATCCCTGGAGGTGTCTGAAAAGTATCTAAAAATGGCACTTTAGGATGTGGTTTGATGGCTGTGGTGGGTTAGGTTAACAGTCAGTTTCTTTTCCAACCAAAGAAATTCTATGGTTCTATGACTTATGTTGTCTTTATATATGCCGTTCCTTTTGCCTTTGTTTCTTCTTGTGATTTAAGTTAGCATTCCCTTTCCACCAGGGAAAAAGCAAAGTCCTGAGCCACAAACTGCGGGTAATTGTTTCACTTGCACAATTACAAGGGAAGGTGCCTGACAATGTTGTGTGGACTGCAGAGGATATCACAGGAATGGTCTCAAGGGCTTTAGAATTAATGTGGATGTTTCCACTTTGTTACTTTCAAAGGACCATAGTCTTATCTGTCTGCATTAATGAATGGTTACTCCTCTGGAAGACGTGCTACTGGTATATTCTAATGATGACATAATTAGAAAGCAGAAATAGATCTTGGTGAGAGGACTGCCTGTAGCCATGACCCACAGGCTCCTTGGCTTGATTGTGCACAAATCCAGGATTACTCAAGCACAGAAGGATAAATTGCATGGTGTTAGAGAAAGTGTTACAGTGATAAAAATTGTTGTGTTTTTTTTTGGGGATACACTCTCATGTTGCAGTTTTGGAAGGAATACAGGTTTTTTGGGATGCTGATTTTTCAAGAACATTTTCATTTTAAGATAGTATCTGGTATATAGGTTGGCGATCAGTGCAGCAAGCTGTGTCAGTAGCTCTAACATTAGAAAGATATCCTTGGGTTATTCTAAATTATATTTAATAGAGAAATTTTATTAACATTTTAATAATAAAGTAATGAATTGCACTGTAGTAAAAATAAAAATGGATTTTTCTAAGAAAGTATAAATAGAAAGCTAGTATCTCTGGATAGTAAAAATGCAGCTTAAAGAAAAGTGGTTGGAGTAGGGCTTACCAATAAGCATTAGAATGATGCTACGAATTTCAGAACAAGTCAGATAATAGTAATAAATATCTTTTATGTTGGCTGTTAAGGATTTGGCCAGCAAGAAAGCAAATGTAAGGCACTTGTACAGATCAGAGTATATCTCCTGTCTTTTTGTTTATGTGACTGTGCCAACCTGCTGTCAGTTGTCTTACAAAAAAGGGAAATCTCTGAACTAGAAAAAGTACTCAGTGCAATGCTAAACCTCAAGACTTAAGTGTCCTGCTGTCTTACTATTGCATGTAGCAGATAAGAATTCATGAATGGTCACATGTGTACCCATAGTCTAGTTTTCTTTAATACAGTAATTCAACAGCAGTTTAACTGACATGAAAAATATAAATTACGATAATTGAGTAAATTAGCCAGGTTCCTAACACTGAGATCAATCATTCTAAGTCTTTCTATTATGGTAATAAAGTTCATATATTGACAACTAGACATGCCTGAAACAGTTTGGTCTTTCTTCTGCTCAGACTTTTTTTTTTTTGCTGTATATGGGAGTAAGTGGGCTATATTTCTGTGATCTTTGTGAGTGCCAGGAACCAAGGAATTGAACTGCTTATGCAATAAGATGTGTTAAAATGTATTATCCAGAATAATTAGCACTACTAGTTGTATAATTATAATTAAATGAGATTTAAATGGCTGTTCAAAAGTAAGCAACAGAAGGTTCCTAAAGTAGCCTTCTAATAAAAGCAGTGGAGAACAGAATGTTACACCAAATTGCCAGTTCTTTTCAGAGCCACAAGTAAATGAGATGTCCTGACTAGCTATCTCATCTGCTACAAATAACATACTTGGTTTGGATGTGAAGTTTTAATTTTTTTTTTTTTTTAATATATTTACAGGTCTAATGCCATTGGTTGAATAACAAGAACAGAACAGATGTAGTCTGTCTTTATGTTTAGAAGTTATCAATGTCAGAATTATTTTGTTTTGTGCTGTAGTCTGTATTCACTTAGGACATTTATTCTGGATTGTGAATTACTGTGGAAATTCACACTCTGCAACCTGAAGTTTGCTATTTGTAACTGGCTATTTGCTTTCTGAACTGGTTACTGCAGTCACATTATGTTGTGGTTGCTGCCAGCTATCCCCCAGATCCCTGAGCCATCTCAGAGTAGACTTCTCTGCACTGCCAGCACAGATCCTCAGACATTCATACATATGCCTATGAAATTTCCTCAAGGGACAATTATCACAAAGGAAATATGTTTTATCATCTAGTTTTGACAACACAAAATAATACTAATATGCCTTTATAAAAGAGCTTGATTTTTGCAACTTTTTTCCTTTCCAGTTTGTCATTATGTTGTGCTTATTCTGTATTTTGTGTTACTATGTTTCTGTGTAGTGCCTTAGGTTCTTGTACATTTTAATCAAAAGAAATATTCTTTAACCTTCCTCTTATTATACACTGCCCAGTCCCAGCTTTTAAACGTAAGATACTTAGCCAAATCCTGTAGCCTGCTGACCATTGTACTCCATGGCCCTACTGAATAACAGAGATTGAAGGTACAGTAGGTGCAGCTCGGTTTGGCTGAAAGTAACAGAACTTATCTCCTTGTTTTAATAGGAAAGGCAAATTCATCCTTGGGTCAAGGGCAATGCCTGCAAACTAGAGGAGGGTAGATTTAGACTGGATGTTGGGAACAAGTTCTTTATTCTGAGGGCAGTGAAGCACTGGAACAGTTTGCCCAGAGAAGTAGTTAGGGCCCTATCCCTGGAGGTAGTCAAGATGAGGTTTGACAGAGCTCTGGGTAACCTGATCTAGTTGAGGATGCCCCTGCTGACTGCAGAGGGGGTTGGACTAGATGATCTTTGGAGGTCCCTTCCAACCCAGGCCATTCTGTGATTCTACACTGCATTTAGAAATCATTATTATCCCCTGCTACTTGCAAGTAGAATTTGGAATTTTCAGTACCCATGTGGGACACTTAACTGAGGCAATGTCTGCAGTACAGGAGAGTAGTATTGTCATTGCCCATGGAAAGTGATTAGGGCACTGTGCAATCCCCTCTGGCTTTGTGGACTGTAGGCTGAAGAGAGACAAATAATTGATTCTCTTGGAAGAGAGTTTTAATCTGTATCTTGTTGTTCAAAGGACTGTTGACACTACCAATATCATATTAGCTTGTCACAGTCATCATCCCATTGTAGGTGCCCTCCAGTCACAGCATGAGACAGGCACCCATCTCTCCAGGAAGACATTACTAGCAGGTTTAGGAGATCATTTGTGACTGCATAGCTGTGGTTTTGTACCTTGTTGCTATTCTTTTTTAAGAAAATCATCATAGCTCTATTAAAGGTTTGCAGGTACCATTCTTTTTAATCCATATATATGCAACCAAGTTCTGGGCTGCAGCCAAGAGCAGTG
>WBNM01030856.1:0-31161 GCA_013399055.1 Ramphastos sulfuratus | reverse complement strand
TTATCATTCCATGATTCTATAACTAACTTTATTTTGTAAAACACAATCTGCTGTGAAAATAAATGGAAGTGCTGAGTGCCACTTTGAGTCACTTTCAACATCTTTAGAGGAGAAAAAAAAAAAAACAACAAACCAGACTTTATAGCCAAAAAAATGACCACAGGGATTTATTGATGCTTATTTTTCCAAGACAATGAGATCATTGTTTCAAGGCAAACAACATGGAAGGAGATGCTTGGGATGAATGGATGGATCCTGGATGGTAGTAGTTTAATCCATTTAGCTTGCCTTGGTGGAAGTTCAGGCTTTTATCTGATCCCTATGGATGCAGTGGTAAAGAAAAAAAGTGGTGGAGTTGGAGGCTTTTCATCCCCTTCTGTGCAGCTTCCATGTTGCTGGTGACAGACTGAGCAAGACTCTCAAGTGCCATCTGGTCTTCCTGAATTTGAGTTGTTCTGAGAAGGAATGAGAAAGGGAGAGGCTTGAAGTCAATGGTCACTGAAGAAACACTTGCAAGATTACAAACTGAGCCCTTGACTTCTCTTTGGAGGAGTTAGGACTCTGCTAGGGCAAATGGAGAACAAAGCAGAGGTGATTGGTGGTAACCAGCAATGGCTTCGCCAAGGGCAGATCATGTCTGAGGAATTTGGTGGCTTTTGATGAAGAAGTCACAGTGACAGTGGACAAGGGAAGGGCAACTGATGTCATCTACCTGGACCTGAGTAAGGCATTTGACTCTGTTCCACATGGCATCCTGGTCACCAAGCTGGAAAAACATGGACTGGATGGGTGGAGCACTGCTGGGTAAGGAATTGGCTGGATGGTGGCACACAGAGAGTGGTGATCAAGGGCACAATGTCCACCTGGAGACCAGTGCCAAGTGGCTCCCTCAGGGGTCAGTGCTGGGACCACTGCANAATAAGCTCCAGAATCACTCTGCTTTATGTTTACATTTCAAAGACAGCATATCAAGGTTGTGGGTTGATTAGTTGGTTTGGTTTCCCCTTGTAGAAGGGGACTTGTTCTACTTGTACTTCTACTTGTACTTCTACTTGCAGAAGAACTGCTAAATGATTGGGTACTTTTCAAACCCTCTTTGGACTATTTGAATACCTTTTTCAGATGAGTACTCTGTTCACCTGGAATGCTGCATTCCACTCTGGAGCCCTCAACACAGCAAAGACCTCATGGAGTGTGTCCAGCAGAGGGCCACAAAAACGCTTAGGGGGTTGGAGCAGCTCTGCTACAAGGACAGGCTGAGGGAACTTGGGGTGTTCAGCCTGGAGAAGAGAAGGCTCCAGGCAGACCTAATAGCAGCTTGCCAGTACTTGGAGAGGGCTACAAGAAGGCTGCAGAGAGACTGTTTGCAAAGGCCTTCAGGGACAGGACGAGGGCAATGGCTTCAAACTAGAGCAGAGCAGATTGAGATTGGATGTGAGGAACAAGTTCTGCGCCAGGAGGGTGCTGGAACACTGCAACAGGTTGCCCAGGGAGGTGACTGAGGCTCCATCCCTGGACATATTCAAGGTGAGGCTGGACAGGGCTGTGGGCAACCTGATCTAGTTGGGATGTCCCTGTTGACTGCAGAGGGGTTTGAACTGGATGATCTTTGGAGGTCTCTTCCAACCCAGAGCATTCTATGTTTTTATGATTGTTTTTTTTTTTTTGAAGAGCTGTTCTCAGGAGTTCCTGCAAGTATCCAGGCTGCTCTCTATTTACAGAAATCTATCAATTATTGGGAGGTGCTACTTTGATTTTTCTCTTTTCTTTAAACAAATAAACGCAAAAAAAAAATCAATGTGCTCATAGCATAAATGTCTCAGGCTGGGGCCTTGCACAGATTAAGCTCTAATTTTGCATGACAACAGGGCCAAGGAAGT
Source organism: Ramphastos sulfuratus (assembly GCA_013399055.1). NCBI lineage: Eukaryota > Metazoa > Chordata > Aves > Piciformes > Ramphastidae > Ramphastos > Ramphastos sulfuratus. The sequence continues at coordinate 29,281 of WBNM01030856.1, read as the reverse complement.
GATATTCAAGCCTGAGCATTTCCAGGCTCATGAACAAACTGAGCATTTCTTTTCACAGCTTGGATAAGCTTGAAAAAAAATCCACCAAACAAGTTTCAAACCAATTATGGAACTGCAAACAACATCCAGGAGTTTGCATTCCCATTTGCCTTGCTCTTGGACAACAGTTTTCTTTTGTTTTCTTTGTATTACTGGGCAGGTGGTGTCCTGTTGCTTTCATAACCTTTTGCCTGACCATGAACATGTAGAAGCCTTTTAATGATAGCAAACAAGTGAGGTGCAAATAACCACGTACCTGGTGCCTGGGGAAGTCCACTTAGACAGACAAGATATGCTTTACAAATGCTGTGGAGAAATACAGATGTGCTGGTTAGAAGGAGCAGCAGATGTGACTTTGGGAACTACTTTTAGTTGTTCCTGAGCTGGTGGCATTGAAAACTCCTCTTCTTTCTTACATTTGACCCAATGGCATGATAGAGAGGTCCATGGGTTTAAACTGGCAGAGGGAAGATTTAGACTGGATGTTAGGAGGAAGTTCTTTGCAGTGAGGGTGGTGAGGCACTGGAACAGGTTGCCCAGGGAGGTTGTGGCTGCTCCCTCCCTGGAGCTGTTCAAGGCCAGGTTGGAGGAGGCCTTGAATGACCTGTACTAGTGGGTGGTGTCCCTGCCTATGGCAGGGGGTTGGAACTGGATGATCCTTGAGGTCCCTTCCAACCTTACCATTCTATGATTCTAAGAGTTTAATGTCTAAGTGTGATAAGGCTAAATATATGACAAACAGAGCACTTAGTCAATGTAGTAGTGACAGGATTGGTTCCAGTCACTGCTTCTGATCCACAGAAAGTTAGAGTTTGGAGACCTGGCCCTGACTGAAGGACTCTTCTCTGCTGTGGCTTAGTCTAGTCTTTTTAGGGGGAAGTGACAATAGACAGTTGCAAGAGTTGTTTTCACACATAAGCTCTTCAACTTAGTGGTAGCTTTGTCTAACTGACTTGCCTGAGAAGCTAAAAGCCAACTGCAGTGAAACCCAGAGAGGAGAAATGTAGGATGAGAGGGTATTGAATCTTGGACTTACCCTCATAGTTGATGCAGCCGTTGGAGTCTTCCTGACCCTTCATGAGTTCATCTACTTCCTCTTCTGTCATCTTCTCACCTGGAGCATGGAGAAAGCTGTCAGTCACACACCCACCTCACCACCCCACTAAGGGTGAAGCCTACATCTTCCCTTGCTTTCAGAGTTAGTAACAAAAAAGACCTATAGATGGCCTGGGTTTTGGCAACTGTAACTTTCATGCAGCTTTGCATGTGCACATTGTCCCAGGGATTCTGGTTCGTCCTACAGCACAAAGAAACTGTGCAGCCAATCCTGTCTGTCTATGTCTGTTATGCAGCCTTTTCCCTCTGGCCCTCAAATAATGGGCACCTCCAGAGCCCAGTCCCAAGGCAGAAGTAATAAACCAATTTTCCTCTGGGCTTCCTACTGAGTTAGGTGTTTGGTTTCCTTATGGATTCACAGTTAGGAAGCCCAGAGTCCTGTCTGGCTTCGTATTCAAGAGGGACAGGGATTTACTGCAGAGAGTCCAAGGGAAGGCTACAAGGATGCTGAAGGGACTGCAGAACTGCCTGATGATGAGAGGCTGAGAGCCCTGGGGCTGCTTAATCTGCAGAGGAGAAGGCTGAGAGGGGCTCTGAGTAATGTCTGTCAATAACTGAGGGCTGGGGGAAGGAAGGGACAGGGACAGCCTCTGCTCACTTGTGCCCTGGCACAGGACAAGGGGCAAGGGATGGAAACTGCAGCACAGCAAATTCCACCTCAACATGAGCAACAACTTCTTTGCTGTGAGGGTCCCAGAGCCCTGGCACAGGCTGCCCAGAGAGGTTGTGGAGTCTCCTTCTCTGGAGCCTTTCCAGCCCTGTCTGGATGTGTTCCTGTGTGACCTGCGCTGGATTCTCTGGTGCTGCTGTGTCACAGGGATTGGACTGGAAGACCCCCAGAGGTCCCTTCCAACCTCTAATACCCTGTGATGCTGTGATTGTCTTTGCTGCCTCTCTCTTGCCTTCAAAGCAGCAGCATTTTCTGAAGTTCTCAGAGAGGTGATGATCACTCACCCAGAGTAGCCAGCACGTGGCGGAGCTCAGCGCCCATGACTGTGCCATTGCCTTCCTTGTCAAAGACACGCAGACCTTCAACAAAGTCCTCATAGGTGCCCTGCTCCTTGTTGTTAGCAGCTGCTTGCAACATGGGCAGGAACTCTTCAAAAGTGATTTTCTTGGCATTCATTTCTGGAAAGGGAAGCACCAGTTACTATGTGTTACAAACTCCTTAGTGTGTGTTCTTCCAGCACGGTTGCCCTGAGATGTGGGAGAACCTCCCACCTGATTTGCACTCTGGACTCAGTTGGAGGATTTGGCAGGTCCTTTACAGAATCCAGTCTCTGTTATCAGGGGCAATCAGTTTTCACATCCCTCTGTTTTGGTTTTCCCCATCTCCAGCCCTCTTCTCACAGAACTGCCTATGCTTATGTGCAGGTTGCATTTCCCTGTCAGCAATTAAACCTGCTCTATGAGTTGGTCTTTGAAGGGATTTTGTGAGAGAGGGACACTCTAGAAAACACCAAAACAGAAGACTTTAACCCCAACAGTGTAGAAAAGGTAAAAAGAGCAGGATGTTGAGACTTAGAGAAGCCTCTGACCTTGCTGATGTGTTACTGAGCTCTTCAGGGTCTCTAAGACACAGCAGCAGAGACTATTAGAAAAGAATAATCAAATTAAAACCAGGAATGCCCAGTGGGAATGATGTCCAAACTTACTATTGACATATTGAATGTATTGGAAAAGAATAATCTAATGAAAACCAGGAATGTCCAGTGGGAATGGTGTCCAAATTTACTATTGACACATTGAATGTATCAGAAAAGAATAACCAAATTAAACCCAGGAATGTCCAGTGGGAAAGATGTCCAAATTTACTATTGACATATTGAATGTATTGGAAAAGAATAATCAAATTAAACCCAGGAATGTCCAGTGAGAATGGTGTCCAAATTTACTATTGACACATTGAATGTATTATTAAACCCAGGAATGTCCAGTGGGAATGGTGTCCAAATTTACTATTGACATATTGAATGTATTATTAAACCCAGGAATGTCCAGTGGGAATGGTGTCCAAATTTACTATTGACACATTGAATGTATCAGAAAAGAATAACCAAATTAAACCCAGGAATGTCCAGTGGGAATGATGTCCAAACTTACTACTGACATATTGAATGTATTGGAAAAGAATAATCAAATTAAAACCAGGAATGTCCAGTGGGAATGGTGTCCAGAAAAGAATAATCAAATTAAAACCAGGAATGTCCAGTGGGAATGGTGTCCAGAAAAGAATAATCAAATTAAAACCAGGAATGTCCAGTGAGAATGGTGTCCAGAAAAGAATAATCAAATTAAAACCAGGAATGTCCAGTGGGAATGGTGTCCAAATTTACTATTGACATATTGAGCATGGAAGTTTAAGGACTAGCAAGCTTAGTGCATTTAACCCCTCTGTTTTTCAGCCAGAAGTTGTAGTCCTCAGTGAAGCCTTCCCTAAATATGTTGTTGTTGTTGTTGTTGTTGTTGATGGAGAAAGAAGATTCCCTCCCTCCTCCCCTTTTCTTTTCCTCCCCTCTCTCCCAGATCTTTGCAGCCTTCATCTGGGCAGTGATGGAAACATGCAAGAACTTTTTGAATATCCAGTTGTTGCTGAAACTATTTTGCTGCCCCAAATCCGTGCCAGTTATTGCTGCATTCACTTAAGCACTGTCATGGTCTTCCCTCTGCTGCTCCTCTGTTCAGTGGTTCCTGATAGTGCTAATGCTTAATGCAGGTCTTGTTCCTCAGAGCTGGCTTCACCAAGCCTGAGGGTTTGGATATAATTTCACCCCATCTTAATGTGGTTCTGCATGACTGAAATCAGGCCTCACCTGCAGGTAAGTCCTTGTAAGGAGCTGACTACAGTATTTACCATTTATTTCATCTCCGAGAGGGGAGATAAAGGCAATAGAAAATGGCTGCTATGGTAAATTGCTAATGTATGCCTCAGCACACCTAGGAGCTTGGAGCAGACCACCCGAGCCTGCAGTGTGAGTGCAGCCCAGACAGCAACTGTGTGCTGGGCTGCAGCAAGAGCAGTGTGGGCAGCAGGGCAAGGGAGGGGATTCTGCCCCTTTGCTCTGCTCTCCTCAGACCCCATCTGGAGTCCTGTGAACAGTTCTGGAGCCCCCAGCACAGAAAGGATGTGAAACTGTTGGAGCAGGTCCAGAGGAGGCCACCTGGATTCTGAGAGGACTGCAGCAGCTCTGCTCTGAGGACAGGCTGAGAGAGTTGGGGCTCTGCAGCCTGGAGAAAAAAAGGCTTCCAGGACACCTTAGAGTAGCCTTCCAGCATCTGAAGGGGGCTACGAGAAGGCTGGGGAGGGACTATTGACAAGGTCTTGCAATGCCAGGACAAGGGGCAATGGGTTTGAACTGGCAGAGGGGAGATTGAAAGTGGATGTTAGGAGGAAGTTGTTTGCAGTGAGGGTGGTGAGACACTGGCACAGGTTGCCCAGAGAGGTTGTGGAGCACAGAAACACAGAACGTGATCACATTCTGTGCTTCTGTGCTTCACAACCTCCCTGGAGGTGTTCAAGGCCAGGTTGGACGTGGCCTTGAGTGAGCTGTACTAGTGGAAGGTGTCCCTGCCTATGGCAGGGGATTGGAACTAGATGATCCTTGAGATCCCTTCCAACCTTACCATTCTATGATTCTATGATTCTATAAGCAGATTTCCAGTTCCTTGCACAGAAGCTCCTACACTGAGTATCAGCTGTTAGAAATGGGCTTGCAAGTTCTCAGCAAGAGCTGGGGCACAAGTGGACTGTGAGCAGCAGTGAGGGTGTATTACACCCACACCTAGCTGGCAGCAACAGGCAATTCATCACATCCTAACGATGAGGTTTCACTATTTCTGAGCACTACATTGCACATCACCATTATCCTTTTCAAACAGAACTGGAGGATAGAACAAGATGACCTTTGAAGGTCCCTTCCAACCTGATGCAACCTCAGCCTGTGGATTTTCATGTGCTGTTGCTGCAGGGTCCCCCTCGCTCCCTACCAGAGCAAAAGGTCCCTTCTGCCGTGACTCTGGATGTTGCCTAATCGCAATTCTCCATCCTCAGAAGGGCCTGTGAGAGGCTGCAGGGTACTTACCCTCTTTGCTGGGGTTACCCAGGATCTTGTTGATCTCAGCATTTGTAGGGTTCTGCCCCAGAGCCCGGATGATGTCACCGACCTGGCTCAGGGTGATCTTGGCATCGCCAGTCCTGTCAAAGAGGAGGAAGGCCTCCTTGAAGTCTGCAAGGCAAGAGCAACGGTTACATTGCGCCGCGCAGCTCCCTATTGATAAAGGCTTGAGTCAGTTGTCTCCTGGCACTGTTCCACCAGCACCGAGGAGGGAGTTGACATGGGGAATCTTTGGCCCACAGTCTCAAGAAGGACTCCTCCCCTCTGACATTTTGCTTTCACTATTTTTAAACTTTTGTATCTCCCTTTCCTAGTTCTCCTGGCTCTGACAGCCATCGGTAGTGTTGCGATTGACCCCGTGGTATTTTGAGCACAGGGCAAGCTAAAGCCTTCTATGAACTTTGCCATTTAAGAACAGGTTTCTTGATGTGACACAGCAGAAGGTAAAAATGATATTACACTCCATCTTAGCTCACCAGAGAACTAAGACTCCTCTAAGTACTCAGCAGTGCAGAACATCTGCCTGCTTCGACTGGTCCTGCCGGCAATCCTAGCGTCTTAACTACACAGTGCTTGAAAGTGAATTTCAAATGCTTCTATTTTTGCTTTCCCTTCAAGATGCCTTACAACAAGATGCCTTGTGTTTGCTCCCTTTTCTCTCCCCTTCTTCTTTCAGGTGCATGAATATCCAGCTTTTCCAGTGACAGCACTTGGGTGCTGCCTTGTTCCAGTACATTTCCAGTCTGCACAATTGGAGACTTGACTTCTTTCATCACAAGATCAACCTTCACTTATTTCGCTCTTCCTGCTGACAAAGAACTTGGTGTACAGACATTTCACCTACAAGAATCAGCTGTCTTCATTGCCTTCCCAGCCTTCATCTTCCATTGCAAAGCTCCACCTTAATCACCTTACCCTGTTTTTCAGGGATTTTTGAGTGTTTGATACAAAGAATAAAAATAATTATAGGGTTTGGGTTTGGTTTTTTAAAGGGAGAAGGAGCAGAAGTCAAGAATCTAGTTGTGAGGCTCAAAGATGGCTTTTTATGTTAAGAGCATCTTGGACTGTGCTGTTGATCTCTTTCACACTGCAGTGTCTGAAGATGCTGTGGTCCAGATCCACATAAACGGAGTGAAAATGTCTTTCCCTTGGCCATGATGCACTTGCAGCAGCTGGAGAGGCTTTGTATCACAGCTTGTGTGGATGGAATGTTCCATGCCTTGGGGTAGATTTAGGAGTATTAAACCACATTTGAAATCACATCTTCACTGATCTTGTGCTGGGGATGTGTGACACAGAGGCATTTAGGTTCTTGCTTTAGCCATTCGTAAGCTGCCTTTGTGGGAGAGCTGCTGACACCCAGCAAAACTGCTGACAGAGGATGTCAGCCTGGTAGGCTGCAACCTAAACCACATGAAACTAACTCTTACTGTCTGGTGTGAGAGACCTGTAGTCCCTTCCTGCTATCTCCCTTTACAGCCTTTATTGCAGGATATGAACTCAAGGCCTTCTGGAGCCCTCTAGATCTTCCCCTTACAATATACCAACTTGCTATCAGCTCCTGCTCCAGCTCCAGCTCCTGGAGCTCCTGCTCCAGCAGCTGAGGTCGATAGAGCTGTAGTGGTTTATATCCTACCATCCCATCTTTCATCTGGGGCATTAATTACACTTGAAGCCAGATATAAACCTATGCCAGCTTGCTATTAGCAAAGCCACCAGCTTTATGGTCACTTAGTTTTGAGCACTGCTCCCCAGCTCAGATGAAAGGGGTGGGTTTAGTTCTCTCTCTCAGGTGTGACTTTCACTGCAATATATCTTTGCTGTGGAGTTCCTTTTTGTATTCCTTTTAAATTTATTTGTATTCCTTTTAAATTTATTTGTATTCCTTTTTAATTTATTTTTATTCCTTTTTAATATATTTGTATTTTTTAATTTATTTGTATTTATTTTGCTATGGACTTCTTCTTTGTGTTTCTTTTTAATTTATTTCTATTTCTTTTTAATTTAGTTGCATTTATTTTGCTGTGGACTTCTTATTTGTATTAGTGGGAGGTGTCCCTACCTATGGCAGGGGGTTGGAACTAGATGATCTTTGAGATCCCTTCCAACCTTACCATTCTATGATTCTATGATTTTTTTTTTAATTTATTTGTATTTATTTAGCTGTGGACTTCTTATATGTATTTATTTTTAATTTATTTCTATTTCTTTTTAATTTATTTGCATTTCTTTTGCTGTGGAGTTCCTATTTGTTTTTCTTTTTAATTTCCTTGTATTTATTTTTTATTTCTTTGTATTTCTTCTGCTGTGGAGATCTTATTTGTATTTCTTTTTAATTTCTTTGTATTTCTTTTTAATTTCTTTGTATTTCTTGTTGATTTCTTTGTATTTATTTTTCATTTCTTTTTATTTATTTTTCCTTTTTTGGTATTTCTTTTGCTGTGGAGTTGTTATTTGTATTTCTTTTTAATTAATTTCTATTTCTTTTTAATTTTTATTTCTTTTTAGTATCTTTGTATTTATTTTTTATTTCTTTGTATTTCTTTTTAATTTCTTTGTATTTTGCTGTGGAGTTCTTAATNTGTATTTCATTTTAGTTTCTTTGTATTTCATTTTAGTTTCTTTGTATTTCATTTTAATTTCTTTGTATTTCATTTTAGTTTCTTTGTATTTCTTTTTAATTTCTTTGTATTTCATTTTAATTTCTTTGTATTTCATTTTAGTTTCTTTGTATTTCTTTCTAATTTCTTTGTATTTCATTTTAATTTCTTTGTACTTCATTTTAGTTTCTTTGTATTTCTTTTTAATTTCTTTGTATTCCTTTTGCTCTGGAATTCTTATTTGTGTTTCTTTTCATTTTCTTTGTATTTCTTTTTAATTTCTTTGTATTTATTTTGTGTTTATTTGTATTTATTATATAGATATATATATATATACACACACAGAGCTAGTCCTAGTTTATGCCTCTGCTGGAATAAGCACAGCAAAAACTCCTCTGTGAGGAAGATGCTAGGCAGCTGTCTGGCAGGTGTGTGGATGGAAATAGCTACTGAGGGTGGGACAGCAGAGTTCCTGGGAAATTCTCCCCCTCTCAAGCAGCTTTTAGTAGCTTAGTTCAGCCACTGCTGTGTTACAGCAGCTGGATGAGCTGAAATATGTAGGGAAGCTGGAGGAAACATTTTGCTGTGATGCCAACAGCTTTGAACTGACAGCATTTTTTTCCTTACACCATCCCAACCCCTTTGTCAAAGCTTTAGAATTCGAGAGTGAGGAAGAGCCCAAATGGATTTTTGTGACCAGGAAGGAGCATTTTCACTGCAGGAAAAGAAACACTTCCAGACTCACTGCACTGTTACACCTCTCCTTATTGCATTCATCATGTAAGCCCAGCAGCAGGATGGTGTTCAGCAAGATTAGGCCTGTCTTAAGACCTGCTTCTGGCTGTTCCTCTCCCTCTGGATCTCTAGGAAATCCTTTTACCTTCCATTCTAAACCCTTTGTAGACTTCTGGCTGTAAACAACTTGCTGCTGAGGGTTTGACCCTTTAAAAAAATCTGTGTTATTCACTTTAGCCCAAATGCATTTCTGAGGATATTTAAAACCTTTCCAGAGCTTTGGTGAGGATTTTTGTTCATGCCAGAATTTTTCATTGGATCTTTCTAACAAGTGGTGGAAAAAAATAAATATGGAGCCTGCTGGTGACTTGCAAAGCAGAGAACACAGCAAGATGGTCAAGAGTTGCAGCACATCCAGACTGTTGTGTTTATAGGTAATAATTTACACAAGTCATTCACTTGCTAACTATTTCCATGCTCCATGAATGCATTAATGCCTTTGTTCCCTTCTGCCACACAGCCTGCTAGAACTGACCTGTAGATCTCTTGTAGACTTCTGGCTGTAAACAACTTGCTGCTGAGGCTTTGACCCTTTAAAAAATTTATGTTATTCACTTTACTCCAAATGCATTTCTCAGGATATTTAAAACACTCCAGCTTAGCTTTACAGAGCTTTGGTGAGGATTTTTGTTCATGCCAGAATTTTTTGTTGGATCTTTCTAACAAGTGGTGGAAAAAATAAATATGGAGCCTGCTGGTGACTTGCAAAGCAGAGAACACAGCAAGATGATCAAGAGTTGCAGCACATCCAGATTGTTGTGTTTATAGGTAATAATTTACACAAGTCACTCACTTGCTACTATTTCCATGCTCCATGAATGCATTAATGCCTTTGTTACTCCCCTTCTGCCACACATTCTGCTAAAACTGACCTGTAGGCCTCTTGCATATTCCATTTATGTAAAACTGGAATGCTGCTGCATTAAATTTTCAGCCATCTCCCCTCCTTTTGTTATCCTTCCTTTATTTTTACCTTTGCCTTTCAACTACAAGCCCTGTTTTCAGCATCCTTGTGCATGGTCAGTATGGGAGGACAAGTGAGAAATGGTCAGTAGGTAGAGCTGGTAACACCAGCACACGGCACAAACTCCTCAGCCTGGGCAGCACATAAGCACCCAGGTAAGCTGCAGTGGCAGCCTATGCTCAGGTGCTTGCTCAGCATAAACCAGCACTTGTTCCTCTGAAGTCAAAAGTGTGGAGGTTTGTCCCAGCTGAAGTCTTAGCTCATCTTTTTGTAATGCTTAAAGCTCCAAGCCAGGAGCTCCTCCGTGAACCCACATATGTGTAAACCACATTTGCTCTCTTGTAACTTACCATCCTGCTGCTCCTTGGAGAACTCGATCTGTTGGAAGGAAATCAATCACAAAAAATAGCTTAGGAAGGGGGGGTGGGGGCTGGGAGGGGAGAACCTGCTTGTTTTCTAAAGCATCCAGCTCAATCCATGAGTCATCTTCCAAAACAGCAACAAAAAGGTAGCCTGCCAGAGTCGCAGAAGTAATGCAGACAGCAGAGGAGTTGTTAAGAGTGGTCACTACTTAGCATTCCTTTAGCAGTTCAGTGTCATCCCCACCCCGGTCTTGCCCCCTGTTAAAAGCTTAACTTTTATTTCACTTACCATTAATTTGGTCAGGAGTGAAGGACTGCAGTTGGGAGAGAGAGAGAGGAAAAAAAAAAAAGAGAGAGAACTAATACTGCTGAAAATGCACTGAGGGAAAGCAAATAGCACAGAGTAGCTGAGCGCTCCTACATCTGTCTTACCTAAGGCAATTAGGCCATGGCAACCTGAACTAGCAACTTCTCTTGTTAAAATGCAACACCCTGGGTCTGTTCTTAAAGATCTGCCCTCCAGGGGAAACCCCTTCAGTGGCTAATGTAGCATCAGGACATTCATTGGTTTAGTATAGACCTGCTTTGTTAAGGCCGTTTGGAGTAACAGCGCTCAACAAGCAGAAACCAAAGCCATCCTTGAAAGTTTGTGTTCCAGATTTAGCTTTTGTCAGGAACATTGCTTCATAAAGTACTATAAAAAGATTACTCTTTCCCTTTGCCACCCTGATAGGTTCCATCCAATTTAAAAGCACCAACAGGCTCAGCAGGCAGTGGTACCAAATCGTAACCCTTCTGCCTGGAGCTCCAGGAGCCGCGCAGCCACCTTTGCCTGGTGGAGAATTTGAGGCTAACCTGAAGACCTCCTTTACGCTTTTCAGGAGGAAAACCAAGCAAACCTGAGCTGCCTTCTGCACTGTCCCTTCTCCACCCCCCCTCACCCCACCACTAACTCCAAGTGAGAAGCTCAGTTTACTGCCCTAAAGTAGGCTGCCTGACTGCTACCCAATAGCTTTCTAGTGGACCCACCATGGCTTAGAGTTGGAAAAGCGAAGCGGCAGACGGGCAGGAGGGATTAGCTGAGAGGTCTTGAGAGTGGTCCTGCTTCCCTGGCCTTTCTTCCCCTTATTTATCTGGCGGTGCTGACGGCATTGCCTGGATTAGGTGTCAGAAGGAAGTGATCCCTCCCCTTGGCGAGTTCTTTAGCTTTCTTAGGGCAAAGTGACAGGAGGCTCCATGTCTTGATCGACGTCTTAGGAGGACTATTTTTAGGAGGCTGGAGAGGGGCAGGGAGTGGCAAGCAGTAAGTTTGATTCGTGTCAGCACTTTCAAGGTCCATACTCTCAGGAGGCAATATTCCATGTCCAGACTTACCAAGGCTTCCTTATAGGGAAGGATTCTGTTTCTCCAATAAGCCATAAAGTCAGTGAGGATGAGAGGTGCCAGGTTTGCCCAGCTGCTTTTACATGTGGCTTGCAGGTTGTGTTATGTGCAGCTGTGGATGGTCCTTGTAGCTTTGCTGGGCTTTGCTCAACCTCTTGTATGGGCTACGTAGGTTAAAAGTAGGTGAGTGGTGCTCGTGCTTGCCTGCTCAGCTTGAGCCATTGCTGGCTCTGAGCAGATTGAGCTGTTGGCAGAAGTGGTGCCTAACTGAAGCTATTCTGGTCACACCCTGAGTACTTTAAAGGGTATTGAAATTTATCTGTGTGGTTTGGACCCAACCGTATTGCTAGGTTAGTGGCTGATGTGTGGGCAGGGGGAAAGAGTGTCACAGTGCCCCTCTAGAACACTCTTCCTCTGGGGCTGGGGTTAGGCAGGCCACAGTTCACCAGCTGGTGTGACAGGAGGTGCTGGTGAGGTTTCCTTTTTTGTGATGTGGAGGCAAGGGAGAAGCTGCAATAGGAGATAAGACTCCCAAAAGGCTTTGTGAGCTGGGACCGTGTGAGCTGGGGCTTTGTGACTTCTCCTGATGGTGAAAGGAGCACTTTGAGCTTTTTGTATTACAGAATAGAAGGGTCGTGGTAGGACTACAAGTAGAGGGTTTCTAGGTAGGTTGCAGGAAGTGGAGTCTGCAACTTCTTCAGTAGCAAAGATCTTTCCTCTCCAGGTCAAATTTCCAAATGCAAATGCTCTGATACAATGTAAAAAGATTAGAAAACTTTGCTCCAAGATGGTTCTTTGACACCTCAGATGGGTCAAGAGTGTCATGGAGCCGGGGTGGGAATGGTTGTGTGACAGTAGCAGAGTCCCTGTTGCCAACATGGATCTCCTCTCTGATTTCTATTGATTTCCTTTGCTGAGCACTCACTTCATTTTCTAATGACAAAATACGATCTGTGAGAGAAACTTTCTGCTGTAGCTTGCTTAGTTGCCCTGAAGAGAAGCATAAACTTTGTGAATCTCTCTTTGCAGTGTGTCGAAGGCTCTGAAAGAAGCAATCAAATCTTAGCTTTACTGGGTTTGCCTTTGCTTGGGTTTTGTATTAAACTGAGCAATCAAAATATGTCAAAATATTTGGTTGTGTTTGACACATTAGCCTCTTGTTTTAAAAAACTAAAGATAGAGCTGCAAAGAGTTTTGTAACTGGAAAAAAAAACCAAAAAACAAAAACCAAAAAAACATCCTTTCCAAAGAGATTATTTGCATTTTGGGGAGAAATACTTGGAAAATAATTCATACTGACTATGGAAAAATGCTCTACTGCCAGTCCTGCACTTCTGTGGTTTCCCTGCTCTTTGTAATCTGTTAGCCTGTGGGAACAGGGATGTGCTGGGGAGGGAGCACAACCACCATCCAGTCTGGCTGCAGAGGAAAGAGGGTTTGGACCTTTGTCTGGATGAGCTGACAGAGATTTAGCACAGGGCAGACCTCCTGATTAGTCCTCGCTGGGGCTGGAACACTCAAGCAGCTAGAAAGCAAATATAGATCTTGGCCATCAGTCCCAATGCATTTGCAGAAGAGCTTTCTAAAGCCTTTGGCAGAGCTGAAATGCAGCCTGGGCCAGGGCACCCTGTTGCCTTTTGTGGAATTCTCCTCCTGCCCTCAGCCTCTTACTCCCCAGTGCTGGTAACTGGGAAATGTTCCCCTGGAAACAGGATTTAGAAAAAGGAAAAGGAAATAAAGGAAAATGTGGATTTGTTTTCTTGGAAGCTTCTTCTTACTTCCTGTGCTGGTTTGAGGCTAATTGGAATATTTTAATGGGAAAATTATATTATAGGCTGTGAAAAGCAAACAGTGGTGGTCTGCTTCACTCATAGGCTTGCTGAGATGTTTAAGAACACAAACATAGATAAGGCACTCTCCTGGAGAGTCTCAGGCTTTCTAGCTGTTTTGGTCTGCACCTTTCTACTAACTTAACTAACCACTTTCCTTCTAACCCCCCTGGCTGATCCTCCAAACTCACCTTGCACGTAAGCCAAACCCTGGGGTAAGGTATAGGGGTGGGGAGAAGGTGAAAGAGTGGTTGGGAGCCCCTCCTGGGGACTCTGATTTCTGGGAGGGGGATTGTGTTTCTGTATTACCTTTAACTTGTATATCTCTGTAAATATTCCTATATATAGTATATATCTCTGCTTGTACATTGTGCTGAGCTGTAAATAGAGCTTCAGTCCTTAACTTTCAGCTGGTTGAGTCTAGTCTGGGGGAGTTTACAAAGGGGGCACACACCTCCCAAACCATCACACTTCCAAATGAGCTTTGGTGGTTGGCTACAACAAAACTGGTGCCAAAAGGATGCCAAGCAGAAAATCATAGAATCTGTGACAGTTTGAGAGCCCCCCGTGCCCCCACACTTTGTAAAATGACCCAGACTAGACTCAGCCAGCTGGAAGTTAAGGACTGAAGCTCTATTTACAGCTCAGCACAATATACAAGCAGATATATACGCTATATGCAGGAATAGTNTTCAGATACTGGAAGGCTACTCTAAGGTCTCCTGGAAGCCTTCTCTTCTCCAGGCTGCAGAGCCCCAACTCTCTCAGCCTGTCCTCAGAGCAGAGCTGCTGCAGTCCTCTCAGCATCTTCGTGGCCTCCTCTGGACCCACTCCAACAGTTCCATGTCCTTCCTGTGCTGGGGGCTCCAGAACTGCACAGAACTTCAGGGAGTTTGGCTTGAAATAGTCAATGCCCTACTGCCCCTGATGCCTCCAGAGAAATATTGGAAGCTTGAAGGAACTGAAAGACCAGAAGGACCTGCATTTCTCTAACTTATCTGAGCCATTATTTGTGGACAGTTAGTACCCAGAAGATTACCTGTGGGGCAGTTGAGTGTTTTGTTGTTTGTTAGCTGACTTTGTTTTAATCTGTTCTGCTTTTTTCCTGGTTTGTTTTGAAGAGCAGAGATTCTCCCTGCATAGCTGTGGCCACCTTTGCCTTGTGAGGCAGAGGCATCTAAACCAGGTCTCAGTTGTCCTTGGAGGGAGCGGGTAGGGTTGTATGCTGCTCCCCACCACCAGCTGAGCCAAAAGCCTCAACCCACACACATCTGTAGCTCCAAATTATTGTCAGGCTCCTAATTTTCCCCAACAAATCACTGCTTCATGGGCCTTAGGCTGGAGATCTTTGCAGCACCCCTTCAGGCTGGTGGATGCTGGGACTGAGTACCAGCTGAGGGACAGAGTGCCAGTCACTTTGTGATCATTGTAAATCTGGACAGGGTTAAAAGCCAAGGAAAAGTTGCTGCTGGGAGTTAAAGCATTCAGCTGCTTCAGCTGCTTGGTACCTTTATGGGTGAATTACAAAGAAGGGAAAAAAATGTATTATTTGATTAGAGAGTCATCAGATATTTCAAGGTACTCTCTCTCTGTAGAAGAGGCTGAGAACATATCAGGTGTATTGGAAAATCAGAGAGTCCCTTAGGACACTCATTGTATTTTTAACCCTCTATTCAGAACTTGATTTTTGTCATTATTATTTTCTTTTTTGCTAGTGGAGATAAGTTGGGATTGTGCCTACGGCAGTTCATATGATATCTGCTTGCCAGTAGTGGCTGCTTCTTGGTGGATACAACCTCACATATGTTCTGGAAGGCACCACTGAGTGCAGTGTAGCTCTCAAACCCCTCTGGAGCAGTGGCTTGTCATTCTCCCACCCCTCACCACGGTGCAATCCTTGGTGTGATGGGTGCCACAGGTTTTAGACAGACTGCTTCTCATTTCAGTAATAATTGACTGCCTGATGGGTTTAGCCTTTTATCAGGTGGAGAAACATTAGGAGCAGACCAGCTCTTGAGAAAGAAAGATCTGTTTTGAGAGCAGAGCTGCCCAAAGAGGTGGTGGAAGCCTCATCCCTGGAGGTATTAAAGACCAGGCTGGATGTGGTTCTGAGCAACCTGATCTAGTAGAAAGTGTTCCAGCCCATGGTAGGGGAGAAGTTGGAACTAGATGGTCCTTGGGGGCCCTTCCAACCCTGACAATTCTGTGAAATGCAATTGAAGAAAGACTAAAACTTACCACTATTAATACTGGAGAGAAAAAGAAGGCTGTGAGGTACCATGAGGTTTGGAAGAGTAGTTCAGTTAGGAAGAAGTTCTTTACAGTGAGGGTGATGAGACACTGGCACAGGTTGCCCTGGGAGATTGTGGAGTACAGAATCTTTGATCACATTCTGTGCTTCTGTGCTCCACAACCTCCCTGGAGGTTTTCAGGACCAGGTGGGATGAAGCCTTGCGTGACCTGTACTCGTGGGAGGTGTCCCTGCCTATGGCAGGGGGCTGGAACTGGATGATCTTGGAGGTCCCTTCCAACCTTCCCATTCTATGGTTCTATGATCCTATGATCTCTGGGTATAATGGACTTAACTGAATTTGAATCAAACGAATTTGATTCAAATTAATTTGATTATTATTTACTTTTTTCCCCTAAGCATTCTGTGTAACTTCCCAACTTAACTGCAGAATTCAATTCTTATTTCCTTTTTTCCCCCTAAGCATTCTGTGTAACTTCCCAACTTAACTGCAGAAGAATTCAATTCTTATTTCCTTTTTTCCCCCTAAGCATTCTGTGTAACTTCCCAATTTAACTGCAGATGAATTCAATTCTTATTTCCTTTTTCTTCCTAAGCATTCTGTGTAACTTCCCAACTTAACTGCAGATGAATTCAATTATTAATTACTTCATTTTTTTATTCCCTAAGCATTCTGTGTAACTTCCCAACCTGTTTACCTGTACAGCTTTGAATTTCACAGCTGCTTTACAGTGGTGCAAAAAAAAGAAAATACTGGAGTGAGCCCTGCCAGTCAATGAAATGTGTGGGAGAGAGATGTTCTCTGGAAGTGTTGTTGGTCATTTGGAACAGATCCCATTAGCTTTCTGGTGTGGGGAGGAAGTGCTTGAATGTAAAAGTGACCCTTTTCACACCAAACTAAATGCAGTTAGAGGATATGGAAGGCAATGGGAGGCTCTGGAGCCCTACTCTGGAAGAGATTAGCTGTTTGAATGTGCCTCCCAGCGACAGTGCTACAGCATCAACGTTATTGGAACTACTGCTGCTTGACATTTAAGTGCTCTGTGGTATGCAGGCAGCCAGGCAGTGAGTATAAGATGTGAAAAGCCTCAGCCAAGCCAGGGCAAGTTTCCAGCTTGGTTGTTTCATCTTTCCTTACAGACAGCTTCTTTCTTTACTCGTCAGCAGCTAAATTAGTCACCTTCTTGCTGCCTTATGTAAGACACTCCAATATCCTGTTACTACCTCTTTCAGCCTCCCTGTGCTCTAAGGTGCTTGAAATCAGTGGTGCAGAAATATTGTGCCTTGATTCTGATCTGTTAACTGGGGGTGGGAGAGGAAAGCTTTGCCACATGGCTTGAGGTGACTCTGTAAGCTCTTGGAATGTTACTCTCTGTAATTAGTTTTAAACCTCACTGTTCCTACCAAAGCTTTTCGCTTTCCAGGCTCTCCAGGTGCTGCAGGTTTGGGCTTTTGGTTCTCATTTTGGTTTGTTTGGGGTTTATTTTATTATTTTTGGTTTTGGTTTTGTTTTGGGTTTTGTTTTTTTGTTTTTGTTTGGGTTTTGGGTTTGGGTTTTTTTTGTTTTGTTTTTATTTGTTTTTTGTTTTTTGTTGTTTTGTTTTGTTGTTTTTTCTTGTTTTGTTTTGATTTTGGGTTTTTTGGGGGGGGAGATGTTTTTGGTTTTGGGGTTTTTTTGTTTTTTGTTTTTTTGTTTGGTTTGGTTTTTTTGAGGTTTTTGTTTGCGTTTTGGTTTTTTGGATTTTTTGTGTTTTGTTGTTGTTTTTTGGGTTTTATTTGGGGGGTTGGTGTGGCTTTCTTTTTTTTTGTTTGTTTGTTTTTTTAAATTTGTTTGGGTTTTTTCTGTGGGGTTTTGTTTTGTTTTGTTTTAATGCTGCCAAAGTTGGGAATTACTAAAAAAAAAAAAAAAAGGATCTTATTAAAAAAAAAATAATAATCATTATTTCCCAAATAATTATTCTAAGAGACATGTGAAGAAGCACCTGCTAATACAGATGGATAGTCCCTGCTTTTGAGGGACTTATTGCTCAGCAGCACTTTAGGAGGCAAATTTCTTCTGAAAACTTTTTTTTTCGCCAAGGAACTTAAGTGGCTTTTGTTTGCTCTTCCTTCTGGTCTGCAGCAGTGTCCTGAAGGGATATTTTGGTGCATAGCTGAGTCTGATGTCCAAGTTCCCTGTCCTGGGACACACCTTTGTGCTGTACCTTGCATGTCTAATGGTTCACCAACTGCCACTGATGTGCTTGTGGCATCAGTGGTGCGGTTCACTGGGGCAAGGCGTTTGGCTGAGGTTGTCCTGCCGAGGTGGATACCGAATGGTGCTCTATCAGAGTGGTCTGGGTGGTGTCAGGTAGGCACCTTTACATCTCTTAAGGCTAAGTGATTCTTGTGCTTGTCCCCTTCCTACCTGAAAAGGCAGTTGGGACTGGTGACCTTGTCCAACTGGCGTCTTGGCCCCAGAGAATGCTTCTGGAGTTGTCACCGGAGCTGGATCAGGCAGAATCTGGAGAGCTGTGCCAAAGCTTGCAGGCAGAAACTCACCAGCTGCTAAGAGAACTCTAGCACTAGGAGCACAGCTCCTGGTAACGTTCCTGTTCTCACTCCACAGCTCCACATGGAACTTTGTCTGCAGTTCTCTGAGTGACATTAGCAGTCCTGCTGTCCCTCTAGCCCAGAAGCTTTCTGTCAGTGCATTTCAGTGAGTTTCTCTCTCTCTCTCTGGTTATATCCAAAGGAATGTCTGGTCAGAGGTGACCTACTTGAGTAGTGACTGTCACAGGGATTAAGGACACTCAAGCAAACACTTTGTGCTGCCTTCAGAGCTCTGTATGCAAAAAACCAAATGCTTCCATGCAGCAAGCTTTGTCATGCATCACACAGTTGCCCAAAGCCTTAGCAAGTACTTCCTAGCTGATAAGGTTAACTTATTTTTCCCATAGGTAGCTTGTCTGCAGTTGGGTGTGCCCTGACTGCTCTCATGAAAACACCAGCATGGAAAGCCTTGTGAACATCACTTACACCAGGGATTCTTGCAAGAAAGTTTCTCCTCACAGGGGACACTCAAGTGTGCAACCCACCAGGGCACTGCATGCTCTACACATCACCTGCAGAGCAAAAGCCTATGGAGTGCTGAACTCAGTATATTCAGCACCCAGACCCCAAAGCATCCCAGTTAATGCTGTGAGCCTGGCCTCAGTCTAAGAAACCAAATTTGTCCTCACAGGGGATGCTCAGGTATGAAACCCACCAGGGCGCTGCATGCTCTGCACATCATCTGCAGAGCAGAAGTTGTGGAGTGCTGAACTCAGTATATCCAGCACCCAGACCCAAAGGCATTCCAGTTAATGCTGTGAGCCTGGTCTCAGTCTAAGAAACCAAGTTTGTCCTCACAGGGGATGCTCAGGTGTGAAACCCACCAGGGCACTGCATGCTCTGCACATCACCTGCAGAGCAGAAGTTGTGGAGTGCTGAACTCAGTATATCCAGCACCCAGACCCAAAGGCATTCCAGTTAATGCTGTGAGCCTGGCCTCAGTCTGAGGGCTAGGAAGGGCCTTGATATTTCTTTCCAGTGAATAACACACATTTCCTACTGGTGGTAGAGTTAAACTGAGCTGGGCACTGTTCACCCTTTCATACTGCTGCAAACACAGGCATGGGACATGGCTCATCATTAATGCCTAACCTCAGCTCTTGCAGAAGCAAACCCACAGTAGCACTGGTTACTAACTCAACATTTCTCCTCAGTCAGCAGACATCTCTTTAAGAAGTGTCCTTGGCCACAGGTTTAACTACAGAATCCTTGGAGGTCACTTCAGAAAATGACTCATTTTGCCTTTGATCATGGATAAGATGAAACCATTGCCCTGTTCTCTCCTTACAACTTACTTTTTTAACCTTCGTTCTTGTTCAAATCCAGGCCATGTAAAATAAGAGGAACTGGAGAGCTGAACTCAGTCTGTAAAAGCTTGTGCAACATTTTTTTGTTGTTTCCTGAATGGTGGGGAAGGGGTCTTTACATTTCCATTTGAAAACTAATCCATCCTTCCCTGCCTTGGCTCTCTGGCTGTGGTGGTTGTAGCATTAGAGTCTTTACATTTCCATTTGAAAAGTAATCCTTCCTTCCCTGCCTTGGCTCTCTGGCTGTGGTGGTTGTAGCATAAGGGTCTTTACATTTCCATTTAAAAACTCATTCTTCCTTCCCTGCCTCTCATTCTTCCTTCCCTGCCTTGGCTCTCTGGCTATGGTGGTTGTAGCATAAGGGTCTTTACATTTCCATTTAAAAACTCATTCTTCCTTCCCTGCCTTGGCTCTTCTGCTGTGGTGGTTGTAGCATAAGGGTCTTTACATTTCCATTTAAAAATTCATTCTTCCTTCCCTGCCTTGGCTCTCTTGCTGTAGTGGTTGTAATATAACCTAAGGCGAGTTGAGAAAGAGCTAAATTTGATTGATCTGAGATTTTAGCAGCTAAATATTCCTGTTACTCAGGTTCACAGTCAATAGGTGGTGCTCAAAAATAGAAAATCCCCTACCAGTTGCTATTAGTAGTAGGAAATTGCCAAATATTTGTTTTAATTGGGTCAATTTAAAGTGGGGAAATAAAGAACAGGAAAGAGTGAAAGGCCTGCCACAAGTTCTGATGGCAACAGGCACTTTTGGAGTGCCTGCATTTACAAGAACCCAGGTTTTGAGACCTCCTCTTAAGAGAGGGGAGATGAATCTAAGTTTCAAAGTGTGCACCCCTCTAGACTCAGAAAACAGATTGCCTGAAGATGGGCCAAGCAGGGCACTGGAGAGGAGGGATACCACCAGAAGAATCACTACATCACCTTGTTTGTTTGGGAAAGTGCTGTGATCTCTGATGCCAATCTCAAGCGAGGTGCACATTTGGCTGGTGCCAACCCTTATTAGGAAGCTCTGCCCTGACCCACTCCTGTTGTAACAGTTAGAAGGGGCTTGAGTGTCCCTTCCTGAAAGCTAACAGAGCCTTTCTGTGGGTTTGCCTGCTGTGGGACTCCCCAGGTCATGGTGGTGGTGCTGCAGCCTGGTGCTCCCAGCCCACTCATCAGTAGCCAGCTCTGGCCTAGCTGCTCACCTCCCTGTAGGGCACAAGGGAGCTCACTTGATGCTCATGTTCAAAGTGCTGGAAGCTTTGACTTCACACCTGGTAAATCAGTGCTAAGAGCCCCAGAACAGGACTGTTCACTGTTCCTGGTTAAAAGATTAGTTTTCTAAGTGCTCTTTGGCTCTAGAGCTTTGTTGTGGTGTCATATTCAAGATGAGACTTTGGAGGTTGGATGGAAGGGTGCAGGATTAACTCATGCTTAATTAAGGGCTCAGAAGATTTGGCTTCCTGACCCTGCCACACCTTCACTTATTTGCCACAAGGAATAATAATACTGCAGTCAGTGTTACAAGAACAGTTTTACTAACTAGCCCAGGTTTTACTCCCCCACTGGAACAGGGAAAATATTTTACTGGCTATTAGCTTTCAAAAGGGAGAGAATTTAGGGATATTCCCTTCTTTTATCAGTCTGGATATGGCACAACCTAGAGTGTTCTCTCTGCTACCAGTATACAGATTTCCTGCCATTACAGAGAGCTGCCTGGGTGAAGGAGTGAGCTGCAGAGGATGCTTCAGATTTTTTTTTTCAGCTCCTGATCTATTAGTAAGTCTATTTGTGTAAAGATAGATTAGCCAGGATCACTGGAGCAGAAAATTCTATTTCCCCTAATGAGCTGGACATAGAAAGCTATCAAATCATATTAAATTATTTAGTAGAGAATGTAGCTTGCATTCCCCTTCATCTCTGGAGACAAGTATGAGGTCTAAGCTCATTTTCAAGCAGCATTCTCAAAATCAGTGGCCTTTTTCTGTAGCTTTTACTATGATCACCTAAAGCATTAAAAAAAATGTCATTTTTTTCCCCCCTTCTTGCATATTTTTTTTCCTTTGCCAATGGGTTCAGCTTTGGCCTTATGAGAAGCTACACAGAATTTCAGAAAAAGACTGAGTAATGAGGGTGAAAATGGAAGTTAAGCTTCAAGCAGGTTGTGATCTCAGGATTGTGGGTGTTAAAATACCTGAAAGAGAATTTATCATGAGATGAAAATGAGGAGGTCCTGTTTTAGGAGTCTTTGTACCCCTTCTTTTCTCCATAATAGGCATGATCCCTTGTGTAGAATTTAGCAAATTGCTCTTAGGACCAATCAGTTTGTCAGGTAGGTGGAGAATGACTATTTATAGCCCTGCTTTGAGAAACTGCTCTGTCTTTTCATCCCTCTAACCACTCGACCTCCCTCTTTTCTTTCCTAGGTAAAGAAATCCCCATATGGAAGAGTTTTCTCTGAAGGGGCATCCACAATTTGGTCAGCACACACAGCCCGCAGCCGGCGGGAGAGGGAATGGAAATGCAGTCGGACAAAACCCCTGAAGAGTCTTCCTCTTAGCTGGTTTCAGTTTGCATCACCTTGCAAATTTGGAGCAAACCTGTGAAGCTGATAGAAAAGAGCTGGGAAAGTTGGGAATGCTGCCAGCCATGGCTTTTCCAGCCATAGCTTTTCCAGCCATAGCTTTTCCAGCTCGGGGTCTCACTCGGTAGTTGTTGTCCGACACAAATGCAATGACAGTGGAGGAGACTGCCGAAACCCTCTTGCTGAAAGCCTCTTTCCTTTCTGCTTTTTAAGCAGGAAAAAAAAAAACATGACCAAAGGGGCATCAGGTGCTTGCCAAAATTTAGGAAGGAATTTGAGGGGAAACTGCAAAATGAGGTTTGGTTTCAGCAGGGTACTATGGGAAACCCACTGCAACGCAAGTTTCGCTAACCCTCATGCACCTACTTTGGGTTTTTTTTTCCCTTCTTACTTTTTTTTCTTTTAAATTTAGCTTTATCAAACATTCCAGAGTGCTACTGATCTCTTAATAGATTCTAAGTGCCACTCTCCAAAGTACTTTTGACATCAGCAGGCTTCACTGTTGGGTTAAACCATGTGTCATGCCTTAATACCCCCTTCAGCGACTCAAACAATCAGGCAAGTCAACAAATCCATCACCTGAGGGTTAACTCATTCATTTCACTGCAGTCCCCTCCATGGGAACCAAGCACAAGCAGCCTTTCCTTGCAGGTCTGAGGACCTTTGCCCTTGGGCTCCACACTCAGCACACCTTCATCCATTTACCTTGATGCTCTTGAGGTCGATGGCAGGTTCTTTGGGCTTAGCTGGTGCCGGTGCTGGTGCTGGTGCAGGCGCTGGTGCTGCTGCTGCTGGTTTCTTTACATCCTTCTTCGGTGCCATTTTGTCTTGCTTAAACTTAAAAGCAAAGGTGTCCCAACCCCCCCCAAAAAAAAACCCAACCAACAAACAAACCTTAAAAATAAAAACCCCAAACCAAAAGCCTTAGAAGTGATTCCTGCCAGAGGAGCAGTGGTCAGAAGGAGCTGCAGCCGGTGCCGCGGAGGTGGACCCGATGTGCTAAACTCTTAAGGGCATATATATATTTCACTTAGTGCCTCACACAGTCCTGACACATGCAGCTGGATTGGACAGCTTGCTAATCAAGGGGGATGTCATTCCAGCTCAAGCTATAAATGGAATGTAAGAGTTCAGGGCTTCATAAGACCAAGGGAGTTCGGTGGCTTCTTTTTTCCGCCCCCACCCCCCTCTTAAAAAACCCAACCCACCTGCCCTCTATTTCGTTTTAGTGGGTGCCAAGGAGGGGGAAATGTGACAAACATAGTTTCAGACCTGCCTCTGATGTTCAGGCATGGATTGAAGTGTCCTGTTTTGTTTTTTGTTTTTTTTTTCTCATCAGAATTTCAGGTCTGCTTAAGTAATAAATCTTCTTCCCTCCCCTTTCCCCTCGTGCCTGTGTAGTGCTCCAGGAGGGTTGAGTTTCAAGCAGGAATTCTGACTTTCCTGGCTAGGAAGATCATCAATTCCCAGCCTTGTTTGCCTTTCTGCTCACAGCCCCTCATTCCTCCTTTGCTTCCTTCTTTTACAACGAAGTGATGATCAAGCAAAGGCTCTGGGTGTTTAAAAATAAAGCAGACTAATATGGAAAACACTGCAGTGCCTTCAGCCAAGGCATCTCTCCCAGACCCTGAGTATCTTTCAGCTGTTCTTACTACCCTTTCTGTCATGTTAAGGCTGTGCTTAAAATTAAAAAACTACTCCCTTTAATCTTTTCCTTTTGATTCTTCTTTTTCCTCCCCTAGGGATAATTTGTGCCCTGATGGAATGGAGATCAGCTGGATATTGCTTTCTCACACAAGTTCTCCTCTTCCCCATGTATGTCTGATTGGAAACTGGCCATAAGCAAAGGACACACCTCTGTTTTCACCTTGTTTGCCTGCCCATCCTCTGCCTCTTTGCACCTCTTACTCTCTGGATGGACCACACTGATCCCCATGATCTCCAAGAAGCACAGCTTTCAGGAGAAAGATGAATTCTCTGTTTCCAGTAAACTTTTTTCTTTCCAGCACAGCTTCTAACACTTTCAAACTTGATGGATTCCCAAGGTCCATGCAGCTGAGAGATTCTGCAGAAAAATCCAGAACTGCTGATGCTTCTTTCTGATGCTTTTTTTTTTTGTTTTGGTTTGGTTTGGTTTGGTTTGTTTTTTTTGTTTCTGACCAGCAATTCCTCTCCCTTCTCTTTCCAGCCTCATGAAGCTCTGTGCTACTTAAATGCAAGGTGTTTAATCATAGAATCATAGAATGGTAAGGTTGGAAGGGACCTCAAGGATCATCCAGTTCCAACCCCCTGCCATAGGCAGGGACACCTCCCACTAGTACAGGTCACTCAAGGCCTCGTCCAACCTGGCCTTGAACACCTCCAGGGAGGGAGCAGCCACAACCTCCCTGGGCAACCTGTGCCAGTGTCTCACCACCCTCACTGCAAACAACTTCCTCCTAACATCCACTTTCAATCTCCCCTCTGCCACTTCAAACCCATTCTTCCTCATCCTGGCATTGCAAGCCCTTGTCAATAGTCCCTCCCCAGCCTTCCTGTAGCCCCCTTCAGATCCTGGAAGGCTACTCTAAGGTCTCCTGGAAGCCTTCTCTTCTCCAGGCTGCAGAGCCCCAACTCTCTCAGCCTGTCCTAACAGCAGAGCTGCTGCAGCCCTCTCAGCATCTTGGTGGCCTCCTCTGGACCCACTCCAACAGTTTCATGTCCTTCCTGTGCTGGGGGCTCCAGAACTGTACAGAGGACTCCAGGTGGAGTCACCTTTATTTCTGTTTCATGAACTATACCATGGAGTGGTTTTAATTAGTAATGTAGAGCCCCAAGGTCTAGAGGGATGCTTTGCATCCAAAGTCTGGCAGAGTATCCAAGCACTTACATTTCACATTCATATCAGTTGACCTTCCTTAAATCACCAGAAATGTACACTAAGAAAAGGGACAGGGAGTGGCTGAAGGTGTGTTGTCAGTTACGAAAACCTGTGCTCAGAGCTCTTCTTTGCTCCAGCCTATGCCCTTGAGTAAGAGACTCTTTGGGAGTGGAGTTGTCTTTTCTGAATCAATAGACCTGTACTGATGCACACAATGTGAAGCTTTGGCTCAGTCTCTGCCTCCCAGAGCACAGACCAAGGGAGATTTCATTTCCATTTATTCTCTTTACTTTGTATGTAGTTCTGTGAATGCCTTGGGACAAAGAACCTGTGATTTAAGAGCTCACTTGGCTGCCCTCGAGGTGCCTGATGGAGGAACTCCTGCTCAGCTGCTTTGCCTGGGAAGGGGATGGTGTGGCCTCTCCTGCACCACTGCAGAAGGTGAAGCAGGAACCTGTGGGCTACCATCTCCGAGGGGCAGCTCCATCACTGCTGATGTCTTACATGGCACAACTCAAATTTTAGCAGAATCCACCAGTGGCAGGTAAGAACACCAGGAGGACTGCATGGGTGGATAAGGAGCTCCTGGACACATTTAGGTGCAAGAAGAAAGCCTACAGAGAGTGGAAGCAAGGACAGGTGACCTGGGATGAATACAAAGAAATTGTTTGTGCCACCAGAGCTCAGGTTAGGAGAGCTAAAGCACAGCTGGGGACAGTAAGGGGAACAAGAAGAACTTCTTCAGGTATATTAGTGAGAAAAGGAGGACTAGGGAGAAGAAAAATGGAGAGCTGCTGCTGAAGGATATGGACAAGACTGAGATGCTCAATGACTTCTTTACCTCAGTCTTCAACAGCAAGGGCTCCAACCACAATGTCCAAGCTCCAGAAGGTAAAAGTAAGGCCTGAGAGCAGGCAGATCTGCCTACTATAGTAGAAGACCACGTTCGTGAGCACCTAAAGAATCTGAACGTGCACAAGTCCATGGGGCCTGATGAGATCCACCCACGGGTCCTGAGGGAGCTGNCAGGGATCCATCCAGAGGGACCTGGACAGGCTGCAGAGGTGTGCCCAGGCCAACCTCATGACATTCAACAAGGCCAAATGTAAGGTCCTGCAGCTGGGTAAGCACAATCCCAAGCATAACTCCAGGCTGGGTGGGGAATGGCTGAGAGCAACCCTGAGGAAAAGGTCCTGAGGGTCTGGGGTGATGAAAAGCTCAACATGAGCCTGCAGTGTGAGTGCAGCCCAGACAGCAATCAGCCTACAAGAAGGTTGGAGAGGGACTTTTGACAAGGTCTTGTAATGACAGGAGAAGGGGCAATGAGTTTAAAGTGGTAGAGGGGAGATTGAAACTGGATGTTAGGAGGAAGTTCTTTGCAGTGAGGGTGGTGAGACACTGGCACAGGTTGCCCAGGGAAGTTGTGGATGCTCCCTCCCTGGAGGTGTTCAAGTACAGGTTGGATGAAACCTTGAGTGACCTGTACTAGTGGGAGTGTGACCTGCCTACATTGGGAGGTTGAAACTGGATGAGCTTTAAGGACCCTTCCAACTAATCATTGAATCATAGAATCATAAATTCATAGAATCATTGAATAAGTCAGGGTTGGAAGGGACCTCAAGGGCCATCCAGTTCCAACCCCTCGCCATGGGCAGGGACACCTCACTCTAGATCAGGTTGCCCACAGCCACATCCACTCTGGCCTTAAAAACTTCCAGGACTAAGGCTTCCACCACCTCCCTCAGCAACCTGTGCCAGTGTCTCATCACCCTCATGCTGAAGAACTTCTTCCTAACATCCAATCCAAATCTCCCCTCCTCTAGCTTGGATCCATTCTTCACACTCCTATCTCTACCTGACACCCTAAAAAGTCCCTCCCCAGCTTTCTTGCAGCCCACTTCTGATACTGGAAGGCCACAATAAGGACTGCTTGGAGCCCTCTCCTCTCCAGACTGAACAGCCTCAACGCTCTCAGCCTGTCCTCATAGCAGAGCAGCACCAACCCTTTGATCGTCCTCATGGCCCTTCTCTGGACACCTTCCAGCACCTCCAGATCTTTCTTGTAGCAGGGGGTCCAGAACTGGGCACAAGTGCTTCAGGCTTGGCTCTCACCAAAGTGGTGTAGAGGGACCTACTGTTCGCAGGTCTCCGGTGGTGTGGTACCAACTCATCCTGTGCTGCAGAGCTGGTTCTGGGGACTGCAGCAGGAATGCTCCACTTCCACTTTCAGCAGCAGCTTTGGGGAAGAGCAAAGCAAGACCCCAGACTCTCCTTTGTGCTTGCTGGGACTCGCTAAGATCCACTTCTAAGGGAAAGCAGCAGCAGCAGGGGACATGAGTTATTGCTGGCATCTGCCCCACTGGGCGCACAGCTCCTGTGGAGTGTGTGGTTGCCCCTCTCCTGCAGGAGATTCCATGTCCAGGGAGGCATATAATGAACAATGACAGAGCTTCAGATTTCAGGAGGCCCCACAAAACCCAGCAATGAGAAGGCTGTTAGAAACCATGTCCATGTTGGTGCTGCTGCTCACTGGAACTGAGTCAGCTTGCCTGGGGCTCACCTAGGCTTGACGATGTTTGAATTGCTAGGCATAGTGGTCTGAGCAACACAAAACTTGTATGAATTTGGGCTGCATTTAGGTGCTTTAGTAGAAGGGAAGTGTGTTTTGTACCTGGAGCATTGGCATGATTCATCCTGGCATTTCTGAAGTGGTACCTGCTCCTTTTTTTCCCAGGCTGAAGTCACTCAGGGGAGGCATCGATCTCAGTGCTGGACTGCAAGTGGCAGATGCTGCACTGGGCTGAGTGTCCTATGCTGTTATAGAATCATAGAATGGTAAGGTTGGAAGGGACCTCAAAGATCATCTAGTTCCAACCCCCTGCCATAGGCAGGGACATCTCCCACTAGAACAGGTCGCTCAGGATCGCATCCAACCTGGCCTTGAACACCTTCAGGGAGGTTGTGGAGCACAGAATCACCCAACATGATCTTTGATCACGTTGGGTGATTCTGTGCTCCACAACCTCCTTGGGCAACCTGTGCCAGTGTCTCACCATACTGTATACTGTAACCACACCTGTAGGAGAGGTTTGTGCTGGTCACAGTGCATCTGCAGTGCTGTGCAGGGGGCAGAAGGCAGAGCATGTTTTTTCCAAGGTGAGTTTGCTCAGAAGACCTCAGGCCAGTGGCTTCTTTCTGGCTGCTTTACTCTACCATGGCAGGCAGAGCACTGGTTTAGGAGGCCACAGAGGAAGAGTTCCCAAGATGCTTGCAGCTTCAGGACACCCTGGTAAGCTGTAGAAGCTTCTGGAGAAGAGTCAAGCCAAATCAATGGCCGGGTCAGAGTGTTTTAGGGGTGTTGATCCAGCTGTCCTCAGGAAGGTGGCCTGGGAGCAAGGCATGGCACAGGAGGCAACCTGGAGGTGGCTGTGTGGGATTGTCAATAGCAGCCAGGGCTGGCACCCTGGCATATGCAGGTGGTGGTAAGCAGGGCAGTGATGGGTGAATGCTGGAGCCAGCATTGTATAATGGCATAAAGGCTGAATTATGTGCACAGACAGAAGATTTGCCTCTTGGCTCCTTCAAGTGCTGCCCAAGGTGTTAGTGGAGGGGCATGCAGCAGTCACAGGGCAGTGCTGGCTGATGTCAAACTGTGCTGAAGGAGCAGGCAAAGGAATGAGTGTCTGAAGAAGGGGAAAGAAGGCACCAACTGGTGTGCCATATATAGCCTGTGGCTGACTTAGCACTTGTGCCACATTGCTGTCCTGCACAAGGTTTTCTAATTCTGTCCAGGACGATGTCAGTGCCCCTCAGCAACTGGCAGTGAGACATACAAGGCATTCCTTGGAGAGCTGGCAGCAAGACATACAAGGCATTCCTTGGAGAGACCATGAATAGCCCCCTCACTCTCCCTGCCTTGCCCCAGGAGGGTTGATGAAGGGAAGGGGGGAAGCAGCTTTCTGAATGTGTGGCTGCTTCTCAGCTTCTGCTGGAGGACTTGGTGGCTGCCTTCAGCTCAAGTTCAAAGAGCTCACTTTGCCAGTGTGAGGAAGACTGTTGCCCAAGTACTTTGTGCAGTTTGCTTTCCACTCTCCTGTAAGGCTTCCAGTCATTTATTTTTTTTGGCACCTCAGCTTCCTCTGCAGGAGCATCAGCTTATAGATCACTGAGTAACCAGGCTCTGAAATGCAAGTGCCTGGCTAAATGTAACCAAAATACCCACGGGCAAGGCTGCACCTTGCTCCTGCTGCCCAGCTGCTTTGGCAAGAGATGAAGTCAAGACAGAAGGTGTGTATCAAATCCCACCAGGCAGAGCTCTCTACCAAGGCTGGTGAGACTGGAGAGGTGCTGTGGAGTTTCAAACCTAAAGAGTAGGCACTGCAAGAGAGATTTAGCTCTGCATGGAGCTGCTGCAGGTAAAATATCCTTAGTGCTGCTTTGGGCAGTTGGGATTCACAGGACCACAGGACCTCAGAACCGCAGAATCACAGAACC